>PVKE010005716.1:0-57689 GCA_004027555.1 Craseonycteris thonglongyai
TTCAGTTTTATATTCCACCTATAAATGAGGTCATATTTTTCCGGATTCTTTCATTCTGACTTCTTTCGCTTAATAAGATGGTCTCTAGGTCCATCCATGTTGCCACAAATGACTGTATTTCATCATTTCTTATCGCTGAGTAGTATTCCATTGTGTAAATGTACCACATCTTCTTTATCCAGTCATCTATCGAAGGGCACTTCGGTTGTTTCCATGTTCTTTCTTGTTTCTCAAGAAAGGCCTGTAGTGATAGAAAGTTCCCTCTTCTTACTGCTGTTGCTGCATCCCCGTAACTTAGGTATGTTGTGTTTTTATTGTCATTTGTTTCTATGTATTTTTAATCTCTTCTTTTATTTCTTCTTTGATCCAGTCACTTTTTAATAACATGTTGTTTAATCTCCATGTATATGTGGTTTTTCCTGCTTTCTTTTTGTAGTTGATCTCCAATTTCAAAGCTCTGTGATCGGAGAATACACTTGGTATGATTTTGATCTTCTTACATTTGCTGAGGCTAGCTTTGTGTCCCAGCATGTGGTCTATCCTTGAAACATTCCATGTGCACCGGAAAAGAATGTATAGTCGTGTGTTTTAGGATGAAGTGTCCTGTAAATGTCAATTATGTCCAGTTGCTGTAATGTATCATTTAAAGCTGATATTTCTTTCTTTATTTTCTGTTTGGACGATCTGTTTATGGCTGTCAATGGGGTGTTTAAATCCCCTACTATAATTGTGTTTTTGTCAGTTTCTTCTTTTAGATCTGTTAGTAGTTGCTTTGTAAATTTTGGTGCTTCTTGGTTGGGGGCATATATATTAATAAGGGTAATATCTTCTTGTTGTAATGTCCCCTTTGTCATTATGAAATGTTCATTTTTGTCTCTTATTATTTCTTTGATCCTGAACTCTGCTTTGTCAGATACAAGTATGGCTACACCGTTTGGGTGCTGTTTGCTTGGAGTATTTTTTTCTACTTTTTCAGCTCGAGTCTGTGTTTGTCCTTGCAGCTGAGGTGTGTCTCTTCTAGACAGCGTAAGTTTGGTTTTTATTCTTTAATCCAGTTTGCTACTCTGTGTCTTTTTTACTATAAGGTTCTTAAAGGCAAGGGCTATATTTTACTTGTCTTTCCTAATGCTGGTGCACAGTACACTTTCCAGAAACATGTGTTGAATAAAAGAATGAATGACTGGTACTGCATTTTCTATACCAAAAAAGATAGGTTTTGTATTTTCATAATTCCCTCTCTGTCATTTGTTCTGTGATCCTTTTCTAACCTAGCAGAATTGTTTTTTAAATAACTTGTGCTTTGGACTATCTTAGATGGGGAAAATGTTCACTTATGATAATTTTTTTTAAAAGCTTTGTTTTTATTGTTTTTGGCAGAGAGAAAGAGACAGAGAGAAGAGGGAGGGCCCAGAGCCGTCTCCATAGTTGCATGTCATTAGTTTTCTACATAGTTTCACCACATGTGTGGGCGCGGGGCTGCACAGGGCAGGAACCGGCCAGGGGCCTCCCACACATAGAAATCTCACCCCAGTGAGAACCAAACTGGGGGCATATCCCAGTTCAGCATAGGGGTCTGCACAGGCCAGGGCTGGGATTTGATCCTTGGACCCCCAGGGCTGCAAGATGAGCACTCAGCCAGCTGAGACATCCAGACATCCCCAAGATAATTTTTAAATACTAAAATCTCATTCATGTAGGTGATGAGATTTGGCAGGCAAAAAGTCCTCTGGAAGGACTTTTCTCGGTAGGATTTACTGCTATAGAAATGCTCTACAAATGGCTTCTTTAATGGGAGGTTCCACACTAGAGAATACTGACTCAGTCCACTATAGATTTCTGTCTTGTGAAAGATCTCTCTCTGTCTTCTCAACTGAATTATGCGACCATCTCTCACTTTCTGGTCTGGCTACTCTAAGCCTTTCTCTCAGCCATGTCCCTGTGCCTGGTTATTGCACAGAGAAATTCAGGATGAAAGAGCCAATTCAAAATTGTCTGCTACAGGTTTAGCTACAGAAGTGAATGTTTTTGGCCTATTTAGTTGTCTATAAAATCAGATTCTCTGGACAGTAGCCACAACTCCTCTCTACATTATGCCCTGGAACTAAAACTCAAGAGTAAAATAACACTCTTGGCAATTTTGGAAATTTGCAACCTTGATAGTAATTATTGGAAACTATTAACTGTCCAAAATTTTCAGCAGTTTAATGTCATAAAATTGAAGCCACACTTTCAATTACAGCTTTCTAAGATATTTTCTCTGTGTTAGCTTTGTTATTAAAAAAAGAGTTTAACTAATTTACATATTAGTATATGTAAATTAACCAGGTTGGAATTGCTATATTATTACTGTAAGAAATTGGCTTATTTTATCTTCAAAAATAAGAAAGTTTCCATCTAGAGTAGTAAATTGAATTATTTTCCTGGTTTGTACCAACATAAAATATTAATAATTACCAGTGCTCATGCTTTGTTGAAAGACATGGCTCAATTGTCTACATAGTAAAAAATAATATGGATAACACATATTGAATGTTTCCTATGAGCTAGGAACTTTAGATACTTTATGTTGTTTCACATCACAACATGATCATCTCCATTTTATGGATGAGGAAACTGATATACTCAAGGCTAACAGCAAGTTGCATAGCTGGTATTTGAATTATCTTGAAGATAATTCAAGGTTTTAAAGCCTTAGCTTTTTCTAATCTAAGTTAACTTCTTTGCCAGTTATTTTTTAAATTTATTATTAAAAAAAATTTATTTATTAAATTTGTTGGGGTGATTTGCCAGTTCTTCTCCCTCTTTTTAAAAATTTCCATGAGGAAGCCAGGATGGCTCAGTGGGTTAAGTGTTTACTTTGCAGCCCTGGGGACCAAGGATCGAATCAAGGCCCCAGCCCAAGTGGAACCATATGCTGAACTAGGAGCTCCCCCACTTCAGTTCTCTCTCTGTCTCTCTGTCTCTCTGTCTCTCTGTCTCTCTGTCAAAATAAATAAAAATATATTTAAGGATTTCCTTAAAAGTTAAAATATATAGGTTGAATATATTTAAGTATATAATGACACATAAGGATACATTTTGGAGGGATATGAGAAAGAAAATGATATATTTACACAATGTAACTCTAACTATAGTGATAGGGGCCTTTACCGGCTTTATGGCGAAGGTCATAGTATCTGAGTGTCCTGGGGCTGCCTCATGCGTCCTTAGGAACAGAGAAGGGCCCACAGGTCTTTCTGCACCCCCACCCCGCTCCTGCCGTGTCTCCGTGCTGAGTTTCTTCTGTATCCCAAGATCACCACCTTTTCACACCAGGGCCCTGGCTTTGGCATAGGAAACCTGTTGGGGATATGAATTCTGTTTTCTTTGTAGCACTACCACTCTTACAGTTAAATCCTATCCCTGATTTTAGCACAGACTATAAGCTTTAAGGGTCTCTTTAAACTCTGCAAGGGAGAATTTATGACTTTTACAGTGTGCCTCAATTGCTGGTTAGATAACCTGAACCTCTAGTTTTCTTTTGTCAGGGTTTCTAAATCTAGTAAATAAAAGCAGACAGCTTCACAATCATCATAATTATCATGGGCCCCATACTGTGCAAGTGTACTGTTAGTACATAACGGTACTCCAATACTTCACTTCCTGTTGCTCCTTTTCTCAGTCTACACAGGAACACCTGGGTGGCTGTGATGCTACTGATTGCCGGGAGTCATTCCCTCCCGACTTACTGACATCTATGTGGTCTTTATTATTGTCTGACTTACTGAGACCTATGTGGTCTTTATCATTATCTGACTACAAGAGATTTAGAGGCACAATCTCATCATAAGGGTCTGCTTTGTAGGGCCACTTCTGGTAACAGCTATCTTGGCCTAGGTTCTTCCCAAAAGCAGTGCCTGAGACAAGGTGCATTGAGAATATTTTTAATTATTTATTTTTTATTTATCTTTTTGAGGGAGAGAGAGAGAGAGAGAGAGAGAGAGAGAGAGAGAGAGAGAGAGAGAGAGAGGGAGAGAGAAATCCAGAGCAGTCTCCATAGTTACACATCACCAGTTGTGACATGGTTTCATTCCACACAGGTGGATGTGGGGACATGCAGGGCAGGAACCGACTGGAGGCCTCCATCATGGGGGGTGAGACCCTTCACCAGTGAGACATCCTGGCAGTTATCAGTTGAACCATAGTTCAGTATATTGGGGTTGCACGGGCTGGGAATCAAACCCTGGATATCACGATTGTGAGGCAATTGCTCATCCGCTAAACTATTCTTATTAGGAAGCATGCAAGAGGGAACAGGAGAAAGCCAATCCCAGAGTGAATAATAGTCTCTAGTATGATGCACTGGGGCTCAATCCTTTCAGGGACCTTTTGAGAAACTGTGTATTAATAAAACATACCTCAGAATTGTTGCCTGAGGGACAAAAGAGGTAATTTATCTACTGCCTCTTGCTCCACTGTGGCCAAGGGTTTCTCCCTGCTGTTTACTTTCTCCCAACTTACTGCCATCTTTGTGATCAGAATGGCTGGACTGCAGTCATCTCACGTGGCTTGACATAGAAGCCTGGGGCCAGAAAGTGGGCAGTACATTTGGGGACTTTGACATAATGTGAGGTCAGGTTCTATCTGAGCACAGTTGATTACATCAGTAATGATGAATAAAAAGGTTGGATGCAAGCATGTGAACTGGGCATAAGAGGTCTCATAGAGATGTGATCTGGCTGTATGGCTTCAACAAACCATTACCTAGTAGTCAAGCAACAGGACATTTTCTTAAGTCTGGGTTAGTCGGTCTCAAGTCACACCACTTTTGAAGCATTAATGACTCTGTCTTGGCTGGAATGTTCTAGGTCCTCTTCAGTTCCCCTCATCAAGCATTCTCAAATGTTGGGGTACAGGCTCAAGGTCACACAAATACTCAATGCTTTGCCCAACTAAATGCCTAATTATATTCCTGGCTATGTTTCTGGTATAATACCCATGCAATTACTGATGTTGCCTGAGGACTGTGGTGGTGTGAAAGGCACTCCTCTAGATCAGGGGAGGTAGAAATAGGCTTAATTGAAATCCAAGTTCTGAGAGAGCTCAGAACAAAAATGTATGACTTCAGTGATGGGGATAAATTCAGTTGGATCCAATGGGAGGCTTTTTCCACAATATCATGCTATTAGAAGGGGAAAGGAGAGAAGATCAAAGGGAGGGAGAGTCTGTGCTTCATGGAGCTGCTCAACAGGTGATTCTGAAACACCTCTCCGTTTTCCTTGAGAGTTCTGAATTGTGTTAATTGCTGAGTAGCTAGCTGAGTTTCACGGGATTGTTGGTACCTTTCTCACTGTGCTCGATCAGGTTCCTGCATCAATATTCAAGCCAGGAGATGCTGTGTGGAACGAGAGTGGCTCAGTAGACAAAGCTCCCATAACAAAGCAGCAAAGCGATTTGATTAAGAAGCAGGCAGAATACTCACACAGGCTTCTCTGTTCCATCAGCTTTTGAAAATCCACAGCTGCCCTCTAGGCCTCTTGGCTATATGTACTAAAGGACCCCTCAATCCTCACCAGGAGAAGGCCTGAAAATGACTACACTTTCTGAAACCTCATCTGGAGGCTGGTGATGGGCCATCTCTACACTGCAGGTCATTTGCATGCTTTGGGAGTCCTGCCTGCCACCTCCCAGCCAGGTGGCCTCCCGGGATGCTTCCTTTGGCAGGAGAGTCTTACAGCTGGGCCGATTATTAGTGAGTTTCTGAATTATTTATGCCAGTGCTCTTTCATTAGTATGAATTGTCATAAATTGGTGGTAATCAAAGTAATTTAGATTTGAGGAGCAAACAAGCGAGATATACATTTTTTAGTTTAATGTTGTAACTTGGGTTTTGTTATTGCTCTTGAAGCTCCTAACAACATTGTTAGGAGAAGCAGTTGGTGTGTTGGGAGGGACCCTGGGCTTGGAGTCCAGAGACCCTGTTTCAGCAAGAGCCCTAAACTCATCCTTGGGGAAGCTGGATGACTCAGCGGGTTAAGTGCTTGCTTTGCAGCCCCAGGGACCGAGGATCAAATCTTGGCCCTGGCTGACTCATATGCTGAACAGGGGTGTGCTTCCCATGCAGGAGGCCCCCTGTTTGGTTTTTGACCCCCAGTTAGCCTGTGGCTTGAGGGGTCATGCCTCCCATGCAGGAGGCCCCCAGCCCAGTTCCTGTCCTGCATGGCCCTGCCCACCTGTGTGGAATGAAACCATGTTGAAACCTGATGACATACAACTGTGGAGACTGCTCTGGACCCTCCACCTTCTCTCTGTTTCTCTCTGCCTCTGACTTTGTCTGTCTCTGTCAAAAACATTAAAATCTTAAAAAAAAAATTGAACTCATCCTTATGGCCCCTTAGTGATCACTTAGTCTAACATCCTGATACTTCAATTGAGCAAGCAGAAGCCCAGAGATTTTAGTGGTTCAAAGTAGAATTAGAGGCCAGGTGGGTCTTTGCTCTCATCTACACAATCTTGTTGACCTATAGGGTAAGGTGACCAGATTTTAACATTGGAAAAGAGGGACACCATTGACCGGGGGGAGGGGGTTCTTGATTAAAAATTTGGTCTATCTCCCGCCGTTCCCTAGCTTGTTGTGCATTCTTTCCAAAAATCAGGACTTTTTAAAAATGCCGCGAGACGCAGGACAAATTATTAAAAGTCGGGACTGTCCCACCAAAAATGGGATGTCTGGTCACCCTACTATAGGGCATTTCTGGAACTTGTGAGGACACAAATGAGAAGGCAGTTGTCTGCAAGCAGGAAGAGAGCTCTCACCAGAAACGGACCAGGCTGGCAGTCTGATCTTGGAATTCCAGTGTCCAAAGCTGTGAGAAAACAAATGTCTGCTGTAAACCACCTAGTCAATGGTATTCCGTTATGGCAGCCACAGCTGACTAATACAAGGGGCAGGAATAGGGAGCATAGACTATCAGAAGTAGGAGGCAACTTGTCTTAGATCGAGTTCTTCCAAAAGCAGACCCTGAGGCAAGGGTTAGAGAGAAAGCAGTTGATTTGGGAGATGAGTCCAGGAGGCAGAGCTGAGGGTGCATGGAAGTGAGACATAGGAGGATAGGAAGACATCACTATGGACAACTGGAGTGCACTCAGTATCCCTGGGACCTTCTGAAAGATTGTGTGGAATATGCCTCAGAATGTCCCTGTTGAGGGTCAGGAAAACTGATGCTTGTATACCAACTCACTGCCCCCATGAAGGTGTTCAGTTCCCAGCACTTCTGGCTTACCTGGCACGTGCCAGCCTAGCAGCAGATTTCATGGGTCAGAGAGTGCTGCCGGGGAGCGATGGACAGTAAGGTGTGCATAGGAACAGTCTCCAGTCATCTCTGGGTAGATTGAAGGGACATAAACACAGCACAGACAATGTCAATTACAAATATAGCAGGACTCTTACAGTTTAAGACAAAAAAACAACAACATGTGGGGCTCTTGTTAAAATACAGATCCTTATCTGCTAAGTCTGGCATGAGGCCTGAGATTCTGTATTTCTAAAAGCTTTGTATGATGGTCACATAGGTAGTTCATGAACCAGACTTTGAGTAGAAAGAGTTGTATCGTCTTTCATGAATTCAGCTCATTTCAACACATATTTATTGAACACCCACTAAACTGGATATTGGGGCTATCTCATGCTTGATAAGGGAATAGTGAGATCAGAACATAGGGATCAGGTGTTACGTACACGTTACAGATGAGCAAAGGGTTTATCTTGCTTTAATTGTCCAGAGATGGAAGTGCTCACTACATATTTATTTGAGAAACAGAGGAATGCAGGATTCCTGAAATGTTTCTGTTTCTTGGACAAAATTTTAGTCCATAGAAATGGTAGAAAGGGAAGAAGTAGAGGAGGCCAAGGCCAGTGCTAGCTGGTTTCTCAAGGATGATTCTCAGTAGCTGCCTTATGATACATCGTCACAGATCTACCTCTAGGTATGTGTCTTACTATCAGCCTACCTGGACCACGAGAGGGTTTTCATAAAGCCATTGCCCACTTTAACAATTAAAAAAAAAAAGGATGATGGGAGAGCTCAATAGGTGGAGCACTTGCCTTGCAACTAACTGCAAGGTCCAGGGATCGAATCCCGGCCCTGGCCTGTGCAAACCCATATACTGACTGCAGTGCAACTGCTAACGCCCAGGATGGCAATAAAGTTCTTGTCTCCCATGCGAAGGCCCCTGGTTTGGTTCCCACCCCATGAGGCTCCATATCGGCCTGTGTGGGATGAAACTACATCATGACTTATGATGTACAACTATGGAGTCTGCTCTGTCCACCCCCGCCTCATGCCTTCTCTCAAACAATAAAATCTTAAAAAAAAAAATTAAAAAATTTAGTTATTAAAAAATAGCAACATTTTTATAGTACTTCATAGCTTACAAAATACTTTCCACCATATTATCTCATTATGTCCTCTGCAGGCTTGAAAGAAATAATCTACAAATGGCATTTAAAAATAAATACATTGCACATTAGGGCAGCTACATTACACAGTGGGGTATGTGATATTCCAGATCCATTGATGATGACAAATAACTGTGAAGAAGGCTGTATATAAAAATACGCTGTGTCCTAGAGTTCTCAGATGAAATCTGCATTAGCTGGCAAAAGGCAGTTCAGATTTACTGTCATTAGTTTCACACTTCTAAACTTTCTAAGGTAAAAGTTGTAACATTTCAACCAGGGTCTAATAAACACTTTTGCCCTCTGTGAACATCTTCCAGGTTGAGCATTTGGCTTTTCACTCTGTGGAAATGTTTTGGGCCTTCTATGTGCCTACTCTCAGGTCAGGCACCAAGAGTGTGGCTCATACACAATGGGCATAGACGTGGCTGCCAACCCGTTTGGCTGAACAGCCGATGAACTCATCCAATCAGATAAGGAAATAAAAATGAGATGGTAAAGAATGTCTTTAAACATTGTAAAATGACCTGCCTATAATGACCATCATAAAGATTTGGCTTCATTGTCCATGAAGTCTAATGATAGCTATCAAATGTTATCAATAGATTATGAATTATGTCTAATGTATAATTATACAAAAGTAAAAGTGAATATTCAATTTGCAATAATGTTCAATCATTTTATTTATAATAGTTTTAATAACCATGAAATATTGAGTACAAAGAAAACAAATGGCTGTCATTCATGAATATTTTCTCAGTTAGGATGAATATGGAATATTTAATAGAGCCTAAAAGTAGGAGTTTATAGTTTACATAACACAAATGTGGGAGTAAATGGTTCCAAAGTTTATTCATTCAGCATCACCATTAACGTCTGTGTTCTGGGTCAGCTTCTCTTTGATCCTTTTGATATTCATTCCATGGTCACAAAATGGCTGCCATGGTTGTAAGCATCATGTCCTCACATGACTGAATTCAAAGAAAAAGGAGATTCTTCTTCTCTTTTTCCTTCTCCTTCTCTTCCTCCTCCTCTTCCTTCTCCTCCTCCTGGTCCTTTTTCTTCTTCTTTATCATGCAGAAGAATCATTCTGAGAAGTCCCTAGTAAGTTTACCTCAGACCTTTTGACCTGAAGTGGGTCATATGCCCACTCACATACTAATTACTGGCAGAGAAAAGGGGATTAGCATGACTGGCTCAGCTAATTATGTTCAATCTTCCAGGGCTCAGGTAGGGTCTAAACTTCCTAGAGCACATTGCTTCCTCAAATATGAACAAAATAAGTGCTATTAGTCAGGAAAATGGGGGAATGGCTCTTGGAGAGGCAAGCAATTTTGTCTGGTGAACATATTTTCTGTTGTTTCTTTGGAAGTTCTTAGGTTTCCTTATTAGTTGAACCGGAGACATATTCAGAGATTAAAATCAAAGACTAAGATTGAAAACATTACCTCTTACTGAATTCTAGAGAAATATAAAAGTATTTTGTAGAATAAGATGTATTTCTTATTAGTTTGGGTTCCTCTCAAAATGAAAAACTTCCTGTCCAGAGCTTAGCCCCCATGTGGTGGTATGTGTCCCACCATCTTGCTTGCATGCCTGGGGTCTTCTGAGGCGTAGAAGGAGAAATGGTAAGAGGGCTAAAGTTATTAATTAGAAGGGCTTTTGGGTAAAATTTTTTGGGGAATTTGGGGATTGAAGGAAAGCAGAGCTATGGAAGGAAAGTAGATATGAGAGGAAGGAGGATTAAAAAAAGTGTTACTATGAGCAGGTATCCTTCTCTTTTGTGTATTCAAAAAACACAGCTAAGAATGTGGGCTACTTTAGAATGAATGTCTCTCCAGCATTGCTGTGAGAGTTGTATTGTCAGTAGGACACCTTCTCATCATTGATCTCAAGAGGTAGGCATAGTATTCTCCCCTACCCACTCCATTCCCAAACTGAAAAACTAATCTAGACCTGTAGGAAGGTCCTATGGAAATTATAGAATGTTGGAACTTATGTCTAGAGGTCATCTCAAATTCTAATATGGCTGCCCAAGTATCAACCACTACATCCACATTCCAACAAGCAGGAAGGAGGAAAATGGAAAACAGAGGAGGCCAAGGATTGTGCTAGTTGCTATCTTAAGGATGATTCTCAGTAGCTGCCTCATGATACATCTGCATACATCCCATTAATCAGAATTTAATCATGTGGTCCATATAGCTGTATAGGAGTTTGGTAACATAGTTTTAATTTTGAGTGACCATATACTTAGCTAAAGAGTCTATTACTATGGAAGAAAGGAAGAATGGATTTTGGGAGAACAGACAAAGGGAGCCTCTTTCAGACCTATGTACCTCTCTATAAATGGGAAATAGATGAGCACGTTTATAACTTTTTACTCTTGTTCATATTATTTATTCAGCATGAAGTATTACTGCTCCCCACCCCCTTGCATCTTACACATCTCCCTAACTCCTTTGTTGTATACTGAAAAATTTTCTCACCTTCAAGACTTACTTAGTTCAACGTCACTTTATCAAAGGAGTCTTCTTGGTTCCTGCCAATTAGAACTAACTTTGTTTATGCTTCCTAGCCCCTTTCTCCTACTTTAATTACAACAAAGTGTTCATTTTGTTTCACAATATCAACAGTTGTTTCTTCTTCTTCTTCTCCCCCCCACCCCAATTATAAATTATCTGAGGGCTAGTTCCTGAGTTTAATCATTTTCACATCCATACAATGTCTACATGAAAGGAAAGTAAACTTATATCTTGTTTAAGTCAATGTAATTTTGCATTTTTTTTTTTACTACTCACAGCCAGGTATGAACTTAACTAACATAAGACTCTTATCCTTTCCTTTATAGAGCTGGGCACCATGCTATTTCAAAACTGATGTTTATATAGGCACTGCCTAAAAAAGGCTGGAACATTAAAAGAATGTTAATAAATTGAAGAAGGTTGGAAAGTTTTCTTAAATAGATGCTATGATGTGTTCTCAGTTTTCATTGTTAGAGGGGTTTGTAGGGTGTAGAGGAAACAGGTAGATTTTGTAATTTGACATACCTGATTTAAAATCCTGTTTGAGTGACTTATACAAATGTAAATGCATGACTACTGGTAAGAAAATTGTTCTCCATAAGCCAGAGTTTCCAGATCTGTAAAATGGAAATAAAATACTTATTTTGCAGGGTTGTTTGGAGAATTATAAGATGTCTGCAAAGAGCCTAGCACTCCAAGGACACTCATTCCTGGGCATTCTAATAATCATCATATTTCAGATTTGGAATGATTCAGGGAGAAGCTCTATGTAGTCCTATCCCAGAGTCACAAAGCTTATTGCACATAGGTCAGGGGGTCCTTGGAAGGAGATTTGCCAGAGGCAAGACATGTTATTGTTGGTAACAGAAATTGAGAGTGTATCATTTATACCCTTGTAACTGAGATGAAATCTGGCATATTGACATGGCCAATCTCCCTCCAACATCCATTTTAGAAGTCTCCAGATCAAAGAACTGACACAAAGTACAAGCACTAATTGATGTTCTTAATAGTCTTTGCAACATGTAAGATAATAGTAAACGAGGAGAGTGGCAATTCCGTTGGAATGTGGGCTGAGGCATAACTAGTAAATTAAAATTAGATCCATAGTTAAACAGCTTGGGCTTTTCATAGTTCTCCAAGGAGGAACAGTTAAACCCCAGATTTTGTCTTTATTGACAGCAATATAGAAGTTATACATATCACAGACCAAAAGCAATCAATGACTGTCAGTACTTCAAGGTCAGAATAAAAAAAGTAGATGCTATAATTTTAAGGAAAATTGGAGAAGATTATGTGAAGTCTTGGTTTTAAAAGGACTTACGGATTCTCCAAACCCTATGAGTAACTTTTTTGACTTAGCTACCATGTAAAGTCTCCAGGATGTTTTGGTATACTTTGAGGCTAATACCTAGCATATATTTAGCACTTTTCAGTTTATTAAATGCTTTGACATACCTTAACTCATTTAATTATTCTATTCGTTTTCTATTGCTGCATCACAGATTACTACAAACATAACAGTTTAAAACAGAGCATATTTATTCTCTTGTAGTTTCTGTGGGTCAGAAGTCTGGGCATAATTTAGCTGGGACCTGTGCTTAGAATCTCACAGGCTGAAATTCAGGTGTCAACCAGGCTGCATCCCCCGCTGCAGGATCACCTGCGAAAGAATCTGCTTCTAAGCTCACTCAGGTTATTGGCATAATTACTTTCCTGTGGTTGTAGGACAGAGAGGCCAGGCTGTATGGACACTCAGCTCCTTGGCACCTGGGGTTGCCCAGCTTGTCCACTGACTTCATCAAGCTGGCAAAGAGTGTTTCTAGAGGGAGTCTACTAGCACAATGGAGTCCTACACAATATAAGCACAGGATTACCTCCTGTAGCTTTCCCCATATTCTTCTATTGGTGACAGACAACTCACAGGTCTTGCTCACACTCAGGGGAAGGGATTAAACATAGGCATGGTCACCAGGAAGAAGGAATCATTGTGGACCATCTGGAGTCTGGCCATCACAGTTTTCAACACAGTTCTTTGAGAAGGTGGGGTAGATATTCTTACTTCTGTTATATAGATGAAGACACTTCTTTTCAATTAGAAAGGTTAAATAAATGGATATTCAAGACTACACAGTCAGTAGGAAGTAAGAGTAAACTCAGGGTTCCTAAGTCCTAGTTCTATGCTCCAACCATTAGTATCTAACCATCTTGTATATCTTTATTATTTTTTAAAGATTTATTTTAGTGTTTTGAGAGAAGATGAGAGAGAGAGAGAGAGAGAGAGAGAGAGAGAGAGAGACAGACAGACAGACAGACAGACAGACAGAGACAGACATATAGGGAAAGACAGAGAGAAGGAGGGAGGGCCCAGAGCAATCTACATAGTTGTACATTATTAGCTTTTATATAGTTTCATTCCACACAGGTGGATGTGAGGCTGTGCGGGGCAGGAACCAAACTGGGGGCCTCCTCCATGGGAGGTGAGAACCTTCACCGCCATTCTGGAAGTTACCAGTTTTGCCGCAGTTCAGCGTATGTGTTTGCACAGGCTGGGACCGGGACTCGATCCCCGGACCTTGCAGTTGCAAGGCAAATACTCAGCCTATTGAGCTATCACAGCATCTTCTTGTATATCTTTATATTTGCCCATTCACTCATTCATCCATTCCATCATTCTAGTCCAATGTTCTTTTCACTACATCATGGTACTTGTATAAACGTGAGTAACGTTCAACAAACTTATCTCTTTGAACCCAGTAAAATTTGTCACTGTATTAGACAGGTTAGATTAGATTCTCCTGTGGTAAAAAGCAACTCTAAAATTTCAATGGCTTAAAACAACAAAGGTTTATTTCTTGCTCATAACAGGCACCCATTGTAGGTCAGCTGTGTGCTTTGCCTCACATTTTCGTACTTGAGGACCCAGGCTGATATTGTAGATATCATCTTCAATGTTGCCAGTTCTAGTCCAGAGAGAAAAGAGAGGTCTGGTGAGTTTTGCAATAGCAATTAAATGCTCTGACCCAGAAGGAAAACAGATGGTATTTGCTTAAAAGTGGCTCAGAACTAGTCAAATGTCTTTATCCAACCATAAGGGAGCCAGAAAGTTCAATTTAACATATTCCCAGGAATGGAGAGACCCAGAAATAATTGGCATATAATATGTGGATTACCACCACAGCCATGAAACTAGCCTACCTCAAACTGCACTCTGTTACCTTGGCATCATTCATGGCCTTAGTCCCAGCCCCTCGTCTAACTCTCTGCTTCCAGATCTGTCCCTGGCAGTCTCTGCTTTTGGCTTTTATTTACATCTTTAGAGCTACATCTGTTCTAAAACCTAAGATTTACAACAGCATCTCCAGGATGGGCTTCAATTTCTTCTCTTGGTCACAATTTTCACTTTCTCTTCTTAATGACATTGTTTTTTAGCCATTCTAGGTAAACAATGCACCAAATCTTGCTGCACTCCTGCGACCCTAAACCCAAACACAGACCTTATAAGCTAATGACTTCATGATAATTAAGTTATTCATAACTCCATAATGAATGCCACACGAGCAAAAAACTATGATTATATTCTTAAGTGTTCCCTGAGTGCCTTTAGTCACATAAATGTAGGCACTGATTGTAAATTCAATTAGCAAGTGTCATAAAAAAGAAAACATCAATGGAAAAAAACAACAACAGATCAAAAGATTAGACATGACTGAACCCAGCAGGAAATCAGAGCTGACCATTCTCAAGGTGAATAATTATCTGAATAGAGGTGAACAACAACACACTCCATCAGTTGCACACCCATGTTGGCTTAATGTGACAGCTGCAAGTGAGCTAAAATATTAATGCCACAGTAAAGCACCTTAGAAGAATGTTGTATTAGCACAACGTTCTCAGTGGGTGACCACACAGCTGGAACAAGGTACTGAGAATAAAGAAGCAGCAGGACTAAATCTACACATTCACAGCAGAAGACACATTTTTCGTTTTCTTTGTCTTTTTAAAGATTTTACTTTATAGTTTGAGAAAAAGTGTGTGTGTGTGTGTGTGAGAGAGAGAGAGAGAGAGAGAGAGAGAGAGAGGAGAGAGAGAGAGAGAGAATGGGGGAGGACCTAGAGCAGTCTCCATAGTTGTACATCATTAGTTGTGACACGGTTTCATTCCACAGAAGTGGATGTGGGTCTGCATAGGGTGGGATCTGAACTGGGGCCTACATGGTGGTTACCAGGTGAGCCCTGTTCAGCACATGGGTTTGCACAGGCAGGGTTGGGAATCGAACCCAGGACCTTGCAATTGCAAGGCAGGCACTCAACCATTGAGCTATCCTGGCATCCCCACATTTTCATCCTATAACCATTTCTGTCAATTTTTAGACTAAATTTCACTCAACCTGGTTGTGCATACATTTCATTACCACTATAACACAGTAGAGAAACTTGCTTGAGAACAAGCAAAGTGGTGGATTAGGAAAAAAAATTCTGGGAAATGTCTCTTATGAAGGTAAAACCCACAACCTCTAAGATTTAGCCCCCACTGGAGTATTTGCTGGTCATGAGGTGACGGGATTAAGTGAGCCTTCTTCTGCTTCTGAGAGGCTCCCATTTTGATGCTTGTGACAGTAGTCAGACAATGCAGTCCTTGAATCTCTGGTAACTCTGGTTCAGCTGTTAGTCTGATTCATACCTAAGCAAAAGTTCCTTCCCTTGGTGTTCTCTAGCACAGCCAAGGTATTCTGGAACTTATTAAGCGTTTTAAAAGAGCAGAGATACATAAAACTTTCTAAGGTATCTTGTCAGTAGCAGTTTCTGATTTTTTCCCATAGCTAGCTCATTGCTAGCGTTTGTCAGCCCCGTCACCTTACACTCTGTCTAGCTGGGTTTATCTGAATTTCCCCCAAAGCAGACCCTGAAACATGGCTCTGTATTTGATTTGGGAGGTTACCTCAGGAGCACCGTGAAGGAATGGTGAAGTGAGGCGGGCTAGCAGAAGAGGTCTTCATGTCCTTTTTCTCTGTATCTTTACAATGTATTTCTCTACCCTTGGAGTCCAGAGTCAAGCAGAGGCCTTTTGATCAAAAAGTAATTAGTTGTTTTTCTAACCCAGGAAAAGAGTGAAATCTACAGGACAAGCACTGGAGTCAAAAGAGACTCATGTTAAACTGGGTCTTGCATAGGTTTTCCTGCTTGGAAAGGGACACAGTAAAAAAAAAAAAAAAAAGCCATTCTCAGTAGCCTTTGCATTTTATCTTCACTGGGTATAATTTTGTTTGGAAATTCTCAGAATATTCAAATCACTTATACGTTGAGTGATAGTTATAAAACTTTTGGGTTGTTACCAGATTAGAATGGACAATTGCTACTGGAGGAGCAACGAGAAAAGGGAAAACCACAGACTTCAGGATAAACCCCAGGATGAAAGGTGAATCCAGGGGCTGTCAGTAGTCACCCAATGCAACAGTTTGGGATGTAAGTCACTACACAGATGTTGAGCGCCAGGACCAGAGGCCCTGTTCGCTGCCATTGTGGCGGTGGTCGGGAGGATGCAGGGTGGAAGAGGGGAGACCATGCAGGACAGTCCGCTCTGGCATCGACTGTTTTTGATTGAGGAAGTTAAAAGAGAACATGGCCAACTCTTGGTGGGTAGAATGCCATGAGGGCAACGGAAGAGATGCAGCCACATGGGGTCAGAGCGACTGGAATACTCATGCTCAGGATAAGGAATCAGGACAGAGCTCATGAAGGGAGTTCTGGTGAGACGCAGCATTTTATCTGTTGGGAGCTGCAGCTGGGATCTCCACAGATGGATGTGGTGGGTTGGTCCAGCTGGAGTCCAGGGCATGCGCACAGGAGAGGCTGGAAGTGAGGCTGGAACATTGCTTATACCAGAACAGCAAGGGCTGTAAACATTAGGTGAGAACTCTGGCCCATAATTATTGAAACAATGGGGAGCCACTGAAGGTTGTTGAGCAAGATGCATTTGGCAACTGCATGCAGGATGCATAGAGAGCCTGGATATGGGAGGCAGTGAAGATTCTTCAGGGACAATATTGGTGACCAGTGTGAAAACAGACTTCGCTTGTGGAACGACAGGCTGCCAAAATCCAACCCAAGGACTGGAATGTACTCCCTGGCTGAAGTTACCACCCCTGTTGTCAGGAAGGTGACAGGTCCAGAAGAAAAGATGTCAGCAGATGGAAGATAGGCAGCATCCACTGTCCTCATACTCAAAACGAGTCAAATGTGTTAAGTCACATGGGAGCTTTACAATCACTGCTGGGCTCTGCAAGTGCCAGTTGGCAGAGGGAAACAGGTGTGGGATAAAGGATTGAAATTCAGCAGGCTGTGCTGAAACAAAATCACCTCCCAGGAGGACCATCCCAGGGCAACTGTGGGGGGTCGTGGGGGGTAGGGGGAGGCAGCGGGCCCTCCTGTCATCTGAGTTGCCTATTAGGTATCACATCAAAGCTGCAGAAGTGCAATGCGGCAACCCCAGCACACTGGATCATTGTGAGAGGATCACAGAGCAGAGCCTCCGTTTCTTTGCCTGTGAAATGGCAGGTAGTTTGAGGATTAAATTCAATAAATCGTGTGCAGCACTTGGCAGTGGGCTGGAACAGAGCAAACTGTTGTCACTCCCTATGGGTGCTCCTGGGACCCCATGCCTGCGGGGCTGCAGGAGGACTCTGGGCTTCTGTCCCTGGAAAGTGTGGGGACACCTGGTTGTTCTGCATTTGGTGGTGTATTGTCTGAGGCAGCCATGTGAATGGATTTGATGCTTTTCCTGCATGGTTCTGGCGCAACACCACCAGGCATGTAGCTTCACCTACTGCGTGACCCCCCTCCCCTCCCCCAGCCCCGCCTGACTTCTGTCCTATTTCCTGGTTTCCCTGCTCTGCCACTGAGTCACTGCTGCCCTGTGCTGCAGGATCAGGAGTCTGGCACCCTAAGCTGAGACTGCTTCGGCTAGCTAGTTAGGGGAAGAGCACGTAGAGAACAGAATCCTACCACCTTTTGGAAAGACGTAGAAAGACTAGAGAGGCAGGAGGGCAGGAACTCACTTAGTGGGACCGCTCAGGCCATCGAGGACGCTTAGGCGGCAGGGTGGTAGACACAGTCTTCCTTTCCTTCTCTCGCTTCTGTCTCTCCTTCCATACAGACTACGAAGAATGAGACAGACCTGGCCTTGCTGTAAACTGCAAGGAGGAGAACAGGCACACAAGTGACCCCAATGGGAGTGACAAGAGTCCAAGAAGAGACTGAGGTGATGTGTTCTGGGAGTTCAGAGTGGGGAGAGATGACCTCTAATTGGACAGGTTATGGAAGGCTTCAAGGAGGAAGTGGCAAAAGGCTGGGTTCCAAAGGACTTGTACGATTTAGACACTAGAAATAAAGGGAAGGCAACAAGGTATAGAAAAGAAAAAAAAAATGGTGCTCGTATTAAGGAGTAAATCATTTATTTAGGTCAGAATCTAAGTGTCTGAAGGGAACAGTGGACCAGATTAGGGAGGAGTTTGGAACCTAGGGTGGGGATTTGGAACTTGAGTTCATAATATTAGGGAGCAGGGAAGTGGTACTAGTAGAACAGTATTTTAGGAAGACTAATGCATCAGCCTTGTGTAGAATGGATGGGTGAGGACATGGCAGCAGGGAGATGGCTTGAAAATATTGCAGGGGCCCAGGAAGAGCTATTGCTGTGAGCTCGGTACTGTCAGGGAAGACAGAGGAGTTAAGAGATGAATTGGATGCATGCTGTGGAGTTAGAATTAGTAGAAACTGGTGACTGATTGGTTATAGAGCCTAAGCAGGAAAGAAGAATCAAGAATGGCTTTTCTGCCTTTTTTCATCTGGGATTGTCCAACTCCACGTGTTCCTTAAGACTTCTGGCCCCTCTCGGCTGAAAAAATTATCTCACAAGCTTCCCCTGCTGCAGGCTTGGCCCTGCTGCCCGGCTCCATCCCTACCTACCACCCATTCTGATGATGGGGTGAAAATCTATCTCATTTATCATCATAGCCATATAAAAAACTTATTCTGCTTTGATAATGGACCATGGTATTCTTTACTGTCACTGTTCCTGAGAATTTTGTGGTTAGAGAGGTTTTAACAATGTATTTACACTGTGGGAAATGACTCAAGTTGTCTTCAGTCTTTTTTTTTTTTTAATATTAGTTTCAGGTGTACAAAACAACACAGTGATTAGACATTTATGTATCTCACAAAGTAATAATCCCAGTAAGTCTATTACCCATCTGACTCTGTACATAGTAATTAGAATATTATTGACTATATTCTCTATGTTGTACTTTATATCCCCCATGACTAGTTTTTTAAAATTATAGTTGACTTTCAGTATTATTTTATATTAGTTTCAGGCATACAGTGTAGTGGTTAGACATTTATATATATAATTTATAAAGTGATCCCCTTATGGATAATTAGGTTGCTGCTCTGTGTTTTGGTGGGGTGGGGTGGGGAAGGAAGAGGTAGCCTGGGGGTATTTCTGACTAAAGGCTGGTAAGTGTGACAGTTTTTCACTTGTTCACTGTGATGTTTCCTGGAGAACCATAATCAATTAGGCCCGGGACAGCATCTTTGACCTGCCTGCCCAGTTTCTATTGGAATTCTCCCATATTTATTTATTTTTTATTGTTAAATTTTTTTGGGTGACATTGGTAGGCAATATAGTTTCCAGATGTAGAACTCTACATTATATCATCTATGCCATTTTTTTACTATATCTTGTTTGAGTCTATTTGGTAATAGGCAATATGTCAAATAGCCCTCTTCCTTTAAATTTCGTCTTGTTATTGATATTCTAAACATTTTCTTCCTTTTGTTTTTTCTTTCTCTCCCTTCCTCATTCTGATATGGACAGATATGATTGAAGATGTATAAATATATTTAAACGTTTTTGGAGAGCGCTTAAAGCAACAAAGGTGCATTTCTCAGTCCATGTCATGTTCATGGCTCTGTGGTTAGCCCCATGTTTCTTTTTTATGCTGGAGTCTAGGCTGATGAGCTGGCCCAATCTTGGACTTATGGTGGAGGAAAGAAAAGCAGTGATAGCTGTACTCACAGTGGCTTTCGAGTGTCTGTTCAGAGATGGCACATGTCACCTCAAAAAAAAAAAAAAAGGTTCTTACCCACTGTTACCTGATCCAAAAGACAATGCCACATGGTTTAAGTTTTTGGTGGTTGTTATTACAGCAGCCTGCTTCCTTGTTTGTCATCATTTTCTAGGTTATTCTGCAGTGGAAACAACCCCATGTCTTAATGGATTACAACAACAAAGGTCTAATACACGCTATGCCAACATGTCAGCTCTGGATCAAAGGCAGCTCTTAGCTTGTGATTCTGCTCAAGTGCTTCCTTCATTCTGGCTTTCAGGCTGAAGAAATAGCTCTCTCTTGGCAGAGGGAAAAGAAGTTTGAATTAACTGTATTTTTGGCATAGATCTCTGTCCATAGTGTGGTAGGCATGGTTTTCTTCTCCTCCTATCCTTTTTCCATTTGAGATCTCCAGCCTGGAACCCTGGTCCATCCTGGTGTTTCTGGCTGGAGAACAGAAAAGGGTATTTGACAAAGGGGAAACTATTTAGAGCCTCTGTTGGTGTGATAATGCCTTTAGTTTGGCTACAAAAGTGAGTGATGTTTCTCTCATGGACATTTCATTCTGAGTCTGGAAGCAGAGAGTTCTTCTTCATCTACCAAGAGAGGGACTGGGTGCAGTACCTCCTCCCCAACTCCCTTCCCCAACTCCCTTCCCCTTTTGCCTGAGATGAGGGGAAGAAGAGGTAGATTTCTAGGGGATGAAGAAGTAGAAGGGACACTGAGGGGAGAAGAAGATAAGGGAGCCAGACCAGAGAGGCTGGGCTCTCTGAGACCCACGTCTGGTGGACTCAGGACCTAGCGGATGACTTAAGAGCAGTTTCACTCAGCCTGCATCTTTGTGTATGTGTGACTACCTAATATGGGTCTGTTTGGAAATGTTTGTACCTTGCTGCCTTTCCAATAGTGAAGGGCATAGGTCCATACCCCCAGTACACTATACAGATAAAAGTAGAGCTACTTTGGTGGGGGATGGAAGACACTACCATCCCCCATCCAACCACCGCAGAATCCCCCGACTCTGAGAAATAGTTTGAAGATCTAAAGAATGAACCTGTAATCTTGTGGTCCAAGATCACAGAACCATTAGAAATGACTTCTAGACAAATATTAGGGTTTTTTTTGTTTTTTTTTTAGGTGTGGTTGTTAGACAATGAGATGCAATTGTAACAACGTCTCTTGAAGATTTTCAGAAGATGAAGGACATGGGCGAGGAGGTAAGAATGATCGTCTATGTAATTTATGCTAAAGATTGGTATTCCAGGGCAAGCCGGGATGGCTCAGTGGGTTAAGCGCTCACTTTGCAGCGCCAGGGACCAGGGATCGAATCCCGGCCCCGGCCCGTGCGGAACCATATGCTGAACTGGGAGCTCCCCCAGTTCAGTTCTCTCTCTGTCTCTGTCTCTGTATCTCTCTCTCTCTCTCTCTCTCTCTCTCTCTCTGTCAAAAATAAATAAATAAATAAAAAATATACATATTAAAAAAAAAGATTGGTATTCCACAGTGAAATAAATGTAAGTACTTCACAATGACATAAAGATAAGCACATTACAATGAGAAGATATTGTTTTTATGGCCTTATCAAAACGAACTCTGGCCACTATAAGGGGTCTAATGCACTTAGTGGGCATCTAGAAGTTTCTGCTGGCAGAGAGGGTAGATTTGGAAAAGAGCCAGGTCAGTTAGGGAATTGAGTGGAGAAGAAAGAAGCCACTCCTCCCAGGCAGAGGAAGACTTTGTGTCTGGCTGCAGTGAATGAAGCCAGGACCACTGGGTTGAGTTCATATTTGTGAACTTGTATGTAGTGACAAAGTGTTATGCTATGTTACTGATTTATTTTTTTTGCAAGTGAGTAATTCTGGATCATGAACCCTAAACTTAGGAAAGGAAACCAATGTGAAATTGTGTGGATGTGTGACCCTTCCCCTCACCACGGCCCTTGGTGAGGTGTGTGGTGTCAGGAACACGGGAACTGTGATGAAGCAGCCTGGAGGATTGAAGAATTTCTTTTCCTTCCCACCAGCTGCCAACTCTGGGAAAACAGAACTTGTTCTTTCCCACTGAGCCTCCTTCAGAGGAACATGTATTTTGTGTTTGTAGGGGAGAAAAAAGAACATTGGTTTCTATCTCTTACTTCTGGGGAGATGTGTTAACTAGTGAGGATAAGGAAGTAGCATGTTTTTATTAAGATTATATTGGCAGCTCAGGGGCAGCACGTAATGAAGCGGGCACACAGATTTGCTGTTGAAGGCTGTAGATATCTACGCTTACTGCTTCCAACTGAGAGAAAGCTAGGGATAGCTGCTACAAAGCTCGTACCAAATATAAATGCAGCTTTTTCTTTTTAAAGACCATTTCCATAGCATTGTATTCACAAACATTGAATGACTTTCTGTTTCTCAGGAAAAATAGTCATTAACATTTTTATCTCTTTCTCATGGGTTATAATTATGTTGTTATAAATATGAACACTTTAAAGAGATCCTGCTGAGGAAAAATAGGCTTTTATTTTTTTCCCTTTTCTTCTGATAATAAGGAGAAAACAAGGGTGACTGATCTCACTCAGCAATGATTTCAAACAACTGGCTTTGCACGTGAGGTAGGTAGAAGTGTCTAAGTCCACTTCATAGTAGTTTTGAGCTATTAAAAATTAAAGAGCAACTATGAAGTTATAAAATTAAGAAAAGTGTGATAATTCAAGTTGGTTATCATTATTTACATGAAAAAGTTTAAGTAGTGAATTCGACACAGAAAATGGGGCCATTCCTTGAGATAAAGTCATATGGGAATGGTGCACGTGAAGACGGATCACGGAGGAGCTGCTCTGAGTGAAGGGAGGATGGTGCCTAGAGCTTGTCTTGTTTGTCACCTCTCCTGGACTCTGAAGTGACCACTGAGACACCTTTGTGGGATTCCTCAAGTTCTGAGAATCCTAGATTAAAGCTCTGTTTTTTTGTTTTTTGGTTCTTTTTTTTTTGAATTCCAAGCCCGTAGGATTTGGTTTTGATGTCCTGAAAGGTGACATGAGCCATTTAGCTTTGGGGCACAGCCAATGTGAACCTTTCTGTTCCCAGATTGTGGGAATCCTGGGGTTCTGGCACAGACTGGAATTCTGGGGCTGGTTGTGGATGTGCAGTGGGACTGATCCACTGTGGTAGTTGTGGAGCAAAGGGGGATGGAGACACCATCCCGGGTGCAGAACAGCCCATGGTACATAGGAACTGTCCAAATAATAAAGGCCAAAGGGGGTTGGTAATGAATCAGAGACAGAGTCTGAAGCAAAGGGTTTGCGACTGACCTCAGATAAGACTGAACTAGGGTCTGAGTGGGGACAGGAGGCAGAAGTTAGACTTTGGGATACAAAGAGAACACCTGGTCCAGCAGTCTTGCCTGTGGGGCAGGGAGGAAACTCTAAGGGTCCCAGGGGGTCAGAAGAGGCCCCTGGTGGTGGAGGGAGGTGGTTGAGTCTCTTTCTCCTACAGTCGATGTTGAGATCTTGACCACACCGTGAGCCAGCAGCCCTGGGATGCCTGTATGTAGGGTCTGCCCCACCCTCTTCCTCCAACTCACTGACTGAGGAGGAGGATCTTATCAAAGATGGATTTTAGAACTTGCCTTTGACAAGGATTCAAAATACATGTAATTTCCCCCCTAAAGTTTAATGTAATTAAAAATTTCTTATTACATCAAACAAATATTTGCACTGTCCATTTGTATATGACATGTGCCTGTGTCATTGGGACTTCAGTCTTTTTTTTCTCCTGTTGTTCCGAGGGCGGGTGTGGTCCTGGGACTGTAGAGCAACCACCCATCTTATAGCCTAAAGTCATGCACATCCAAGGACATCTGCCAGGCTGAGGGCAAGTGGGCATCTGCTGCAAAGTATGAAAGTTGGCCCTGCCCACCCTGTTATATGTCTGGGAGGAGAAGTCAAAAATAGTTGAATGGGGGAAGAACAAAAGCTTAAGATCCTGGGGGTTGCTGGGAGAGCTCAGCAATGGAGCGCTTGCCTTGCCGTTGTGAGGTCTGGGGTTTGATTCCCGGCCGTGCCTCTGCAAACCCATATGCTGAGCTGCAACACTGCTGGTAACTGCTGAGATGGCAGTGAAGGTTCTCGCTTCTTATGTGTGAAGTCCCTGGTTCGGTTTCTGTCCTGCGCAGCCCCACGCGCACCTGTGTGGAACAAAACCATGCCAACAAATGATGGACAACTATGGAGACTGCTCTGCCCACTGCCCCGCCCCTCACCTTCTCTCAAACAAAAAATAAATCTTAAAAAAAAGAAGCTTAAGAATCTTTGTTTTCTTTGTACTTAGGGTTCATAAGTTGTTTTCTTTCTAAAATGTCTTTAAAAAGCAGTACCCTCCACCGAGGCTCTGGGTTGGTAAAAGCATTAATCTCTGAAATACAACCTGAGTGCAAGCTTCTCTTGATGAGTTCTTATCCTTCCTACTGCCTGCGGCTTTACATAAAGCTCTGGAGAGAACCCCAAAACCAATAAGCCATTTTGAAAACTAGAAAATAAGACTAGAAAACCGTCAATAGAATCTAAATTTAAAAGGAAATTGTAGAACTGTTGGCAGATTAGAAAGTCCAGAGCCTGGGATTTCCTGTTTTTCATTCAGGATCAATCTGTAGTGGCTGTTTGAGGCTTCTGGAACTGTTTTTCTAGAGCCCTTTGGAATGCTAGAGGGGCAGAAGGGTATCTGAATAAAGAGCTAGATTTCTTGGACATGGAGCTGGCTAGGGAGTTTGGCTGCCCTTTGACAAGTTGGGGTCATATTTCTGAGGTACAGGTGCTATAGAAAAGCTTCGGCAGAGGCCCACAGCTCAGGGACCCTGTGGAGTTGGTTGATAGGCCTGTCTAGAGAGAACCAAGCATGATCTAAAAATCAGTCAAGCTCCAGGAAACAGGAGGGTCCAGCTGCACCTGATGAAATCTGGATGCCCCTTCTTAGGCTCTGAGGCTACCAAGAGACGTGGGAAAGCGTGTCTCAAGGTCATGTGGCAAGTTGGTGGTTGAGCCAGATTAGAGCTCCTGGCTCCTGACCGATCCAAGTTCACTGAGTTTTCATCTCTGCAGTGCTACTGCTACCTCTACTTGACTCTATTAGGTGCCCAGAATCTGCCTGTGTTAGAACCCATCTTCTTTCCTCTCTTCTTCCTCCTTTCCTGCTTCCTTCCACCTTCTAATATTGGGTGCTCACCATGTGCTTGGAATGGTGCCATTTTTGGAAAGACAAAAATAAGTAATAGTCTTACCATCTTAAAATCTAAAGCTTTAAGTATTTATCTGTTAATAGAGAAAATTTCACCTAAGTGCTTATGAGATCTGCATCTTTATAGCCATACATTCCAGGATCTTTTACCAACGGCATATTCAGGAGTCTAGAATCAAATCTAGAACCAGCACATATGTAGTTGCACATGAGATGCTCCAACAGGGTTGGCCAAGCCTATCTCAGCCGATGAAAATCTCAACAGGAATTCTTATTCTATTCATGGGGTATATAAACTTCTCTTTCACCTGCCAATTATGACCCCAGCAGAGGCAGGTGGAGACAAAGGATAGGTGGGGGTTGGAGGGAGTGGGGTGAGAAGGATTAAGGTGAAGGCCTGGGAAGCAGTAGGCCAGAGGAGGCAAGGCTGGGGCCAGGGCCAAGAGTGTCATGGTGGACCCAGGGACCCAGGGTAGAGCATTCTGGGTAAGGGCTCAGTGAAATTCAGAGGACAGTGAAGAGCAAGTGGGAGCCATGGTCAGAAGCCAAAGAGGAAGCAGAGTTCAATGGGCACAACAAATCTGAATCAAAGACAAATCTGCAGTGTCCACGGTAGTCCCGGAGCCAGAGTGGCCATGTGGAGGAAAGGCTGGGCTCAGGGAAAGTTTATATTCTTGCCTGTGACTCAGCCAGATGAGAGGCCTGAATCCCCTGGGTAGAGGCCTGTGGAGCAAAATAGATGGCTTATGCAAGCAGCCTCCAAGCTTTCTGGAGCTCCTGGAGGTTGTCATGGCTGTTGACTTCTTAAG
Source organism: Craseonycteris thonglongyai (assembly GCA_004027555.1). Classification (NCBI taxonomy): domain Eukaryota; kingdom Metazoa; phylum Chordata; class Mammalia; order Chiroptera; family Craseonycteridae; genus Craseonycteris; species Craseonycteris thonglongyai. The sequence continues at coordinate 26,097 of PVKE010005716.1, forward strand.
AAGAAGTAGGTGGGGGTCCCAGAAGGGCATCAATCTCGCAAAGTTGCTTTTGCTTCTCCCCGTCTGACTGCACAAAGCAGAGGGGAAACTAGGCATTTCGTCAGAGAAATAATTTCAACCTACTTATACAAGGTGACAGAAGAGCAAATGCATAGCATGGTGACATGCCTGCAATCAGAGCTTTATTTAAAAAAATGATTTTATTGTGTCTTCCTCATATAATAAAATGTGCAAAGGTGAAAAAAGCCAATCAGAGGAGACCAATAAGAAGGTCAAAAATTGAGTGGCCATTCGCCATGATCTGGGGAAGAGGTAAAGGTGCCTAGGTCTGGGAATGAAGATGGAGAAGAATTTTGAGTTAGGAATGAATGGATCTGGGATTTATTATGAAGTCTAAGCCATCAGGATGATTGGTTGGAGAAAGAAGAGACAAGTATGACCTTCGAGTTTCTGGATAAAGGAACTGGACAGACGATAATACTGTCACTGAGAGAGGGACAGTTCAATTAGTTTGACATTATGGGAATAAAAAAACGAATTGGTACACTCAATGATTTCAGAAATTTCCCACAGTTGTTTAGGTGTCAGGTGAACTTGCTTTGAAGCTTGATCTCCTTCCACATCTGCAGTCACCTCTATCTCCATCAGCAAGAAATAGCAGCTGTCTGGTTTTAAGAGAGACCTGTAGGATCCCCACAAAATCTATCACACTGATTACTGATAGGGACCCTTCCCTCTTGCTGTGTCCTCAAGTTGTGTGGCCAGACACATGGAATCAGATAGACAAGACAAGACGTGCCAGGGGGTTGCCTGATTAGACCAGGTTGGGCACAGGGGACATTTTCTCTGTCTCTTAGAGTTGACCAGTGTGCCTCCCCTTTGCCTGCTGGCTCTCAGGTTTCACTTCCTGCCTTTCCCTTGCTCTGCTCTGCATCACAGGGAATTGTAGTTCCAGATAGGTTTGGCCAGCAGGAGACACTGAGAGAAGATTACAGGGCAGGAGGAGGGAAGAATTCTATTATTGGTTTTTCTCTTGTCCTGGGTGAGGCTCCTCTCCCATGTGACAGCTTCCTTCATGATGCCCACCTTCTGTAGGGCCGCCCCTGTCCTTGTCCTCACTCTCTCAGCGGACTAGGCTTCTGAGCTCTGATGATGGCACTTCCTTACACAATTCCTCCTGACACAGGGTGGAACTGCATTCCTGCCGTGGCCTTGTCATTTCTTCTTTGCTTTCTGGGCTCTTTGATTACCTATTTAATTAATCCCCCCAATTCAAATTTCTCTGTTTTTAAGATCCAGGGTGGTTTCTGGTTTGTTCAGAGGACATGGACTGATATGACATATTTTATCTGATGGGTTCTGAGAACCTTAGGTGTTAAGTGGTCAGTTTACAAAATCCCTCACTTTCTAACTCTTCTATAGCACTCCGATTTCCTCACCCATAATGTTCCCTCTGGCTTTCTGCTTATCTGCACATTAATCTTTTTATTCTATGAGAAGTCAAACTCATTGCCTGTTTAGGGCATGTGCATTGTTGCCTTCTCTGTTTAGAAAGCTTTGCTCATACCTGCATGGGGGCCTCATTTCTATATCACCTGGATGTCTAGTTTTAGTCTCACTGTATCTATTCTGATGCTCTTCTCCATTAGATAGGATTAGATTGGCTAATCAAGAGTTCTCCAAATTAGCTTCTTTGCACAGCCTGTTTCCAAAAAGTAAGCCCACTTTGATTTTGAGAATCTATTAGGGGTATTTGAGAGTACTGTTTAGTGTTATGACCCTTTAATTAGCATAGGCCTTTGACATTTACACACCAGAAGGACCTATCAAATTTCACACAGGCCATAACTGACCTTGTTCATCAGTTAAGGAAAAAAGTCTCTATTTTTATTTATTGTTAAATTTATTGGGGTGTCATTGGTTGGTAAAAATTACATAGGTTCCAGGTGTACAATTCTACATTACCTCGTCTATGTATTGCATTAAGTGCTCACCACCCAGAGTCAGTTCTACATCCATCACCATATATTGGACGTCTGCTCCCTACTCCACCCCTAAGTTCTCCTACCCACCGCCCCACTTACCCTCAGGTAACCACTAAACTACTGAGTGTGTCCATGAGTTCTTGTTTCTTTGTTCCTTTCAGTTTTATATTCCACCTATAAGTGAGGTCATATGTTTCTTGATTCTTTCAGTCTTACTTATTTCACTTAATAAGATGTATTCAAAGTCCATCTAGGTTGTCACAAATGGCTGTATTTCATCTTCTCTAATCTCTGAGTAGTACTCCATTGTGTAAATGTACCACAACTTCTTTATCCAGTCATCTATCAAATGACACTTTGGTTATTTCCACGACTTGGCCATGGTGAACAGTGCTGTGATAAACATTGGGGAACAGATAGCTTTGCGAATTAAGGTTTTCAAGTTTTTTTGGGTAGATACCCAGAAGAGGGGTTGCTGGATCATATGGCAATTCCATTCCTAGTTTTTTGAGGAATCTCTACACTGCTTTCCACAGTGGTTGTACCAATGTACATTCCTACCTACAGTGTAGGAGGGTTCCTTTTTGTCCATAGCCTCTCCAGCACTTGTTATCCCTTGTCTTGTTGATTATAGCCATTCTAACAGGTGTGAGGTGGTATCTCATTGTGGTTTTAATTTACATTTCCCTAATTGCTAGTGATGTTGAGTATTTTTTCATATATTTATTGGCCGTTTGTATGTCTTCATGTGAGAAAGTGCCTGTTTAGGTCTTCTGCCCATTTTTTAATTGGATTGCTTGTTTTTTTTTTTGTTGTTGTTGAGTTGTATAAGTTCTTTATATATTTTAGATATTAGCCCCTTCTCAGAGGCACTGTTTGCAGATATTTTCTTCTATTTTGTTGGTTTCCCTTTTACTTTTGGATGATTTCCTTTGCTGTACAGAAGCTCTTTAGTTTGATTAAGTCCCATTAATTTATTTTTGCTTTTACTTTCCTTGCCTTTGAGGTCAAGTTCATAAAGTGCTCTCTGAACCCAAGGTCTATAAGTTTAATACCGATGCTTTCTTCTATCTGCTTTATTGTTTTGGGTTTTACGTGGAGGTCTTTAATCCACTTTGAGTTAATTTTGGTATATGGTGGCAGTTCATAGTCTGGATTCATTCTTTTGCATGTGCTTTTTCAGTTTTCTCAGCACCATTTACTGAAGAAGCTTTCTTTTCTCCATTGTATATATTTTGCTTCTTTGTCAAAAATTATCTGTCTGAATATTTATGGGTTTATTTATAGGTTCTCAATTGTGTTCCATTGGTCTCTATGTTTATTTTTCTGCCAATACCAAGCTGTTGATTATTGACACTTTGTAGTATAGACTGAAGTCAGGGAGTGTGATGTCTCCAGCCTTATTCTTTATTGCTTTGGTTATTTGGGGTCTTTTTTGGTCCCATATGAATCTGATGATTAAAAAAAAAATCTATTTCTTGAAAGAATGTGGGATTTCGATGGGAATTGCATTAAATCTGTATATTAAGTATGGCCACACATGCTTTTCTCTGGGTGCCATTTGCTTGGAGTATTTTTTTCCACCCTTTCACTTTGAGTCTGTGTTTGTCCTTGTGGCTGAGGTGTGTCTCTTGTAGACAGCATAAGGTTGGTTTTTGTTCTTTAATCCAGTTTGCTACTCAGTGTCTTTTTATTGGTGAGTTCAGTCCATTTACATTTAGGGTGATGATTGATATATGAGGATTTCCTATAGCCATTTTATGTTTTGTTTTCTGGTAGCTTTTTTTTTAAATTGCTTCTTTGCATTTTCATTCCCACTGGTTATTTTAGTTTGATGGTGTTTATGACTGTTTTTTCTTTTTTTATTGTTATTTGTCCCAGTTTTAGGTTCTTTTTCAGTGGTTACCATGAACTTTATGTAAAAGAAAATTTCGTACAGGCAGAGGTTCTTTTTCTTAAAGATGTTTCTTACCTCCGTTCCCTTTGGAAATTTGAACCTTTATTTCCTCCCCTTTTATGTTTTTGTTGTTCCAGTTTATCCCTATTTATTGTTACTTTTTGTTTAAGGTCTGATCGCCTCCTTCAATATGTCTTGAAATGCTGGCCTTATGCTGGAGAATGCCTTCAATTTCTGTATGTCTGTAAAAGTCTTTATTTCTCCTTTATATAACTTTATACAACTCCTTTAGGATAACTTCGCTGAGTACAGAATTCTTGGCTGGTAGTTTTTCTCCTTTAGTATTTTGAATACTTTGTTCCATTCCCTTCTGGCTTTTAGAGTTTCTCTTGAAAAATCCGATGATTGTCTGATGGGCTTTTCTTTATATGGTATGGTGTTCTTTTTTCTGGCTGCCTTGAGGATTCTTTCTTTGTTTTTGACCTTTGATATCTTCAGTGTAAGATGTTTTGGAGAGGATCTGCTAGGATTCAAGAATCTAGGGGTCCTATTTCCTTCTTGAATTTGGGGTTCCAGTTCTTGCCATAGATTTAGGAAGTTCTCACCTACTATTTGTCTGAACAAATTCTCTGTGTCCATCTTGTCCTCTGCTTTCTCTGGAATACCTATTATTCTTATATTATTTTTTCTAATGGAGTCAGTTCTTGTACATATGTTCATTTTTTTTAGCTCTTAGGTCTCTCTCTTCTTCCTTGTGTGACAATTCCAAATTTCTGTCTTCAATTTCACTAATTATTTTCTCCATTTGGTCAACTCTGCTTCCTATGCTAGCTATTTCATTTTTCATTTCTTTTATTGTGTTGTTTATCTCCAGGATTTATATTTGCATCTTTTTTATAGATTCAGTTTCCTTTCTGAGGTCACTTAGCTCCCTCTGTGCATTCTACCAGTTTTCTTTGATCTCTTTGAGTGTTTTCAGAGTTGCAATCTTTAATTCTGTGTCTTTTAGCTCATATGTTTCCATATTTTCAAGTTCTTTTTCTGGAGGTGTTTCTCTTTCTTTCTGGGTACCTTTGTTCATAGGGGTATTCATTGTTGTTGGAGCATTTCTTTTCCTAGACATGAGGACTTTTCCCCTGGTAGATGTGAAGAAATCTTTCTTTTACTTCGTAGCTGGTGTGGCAGCACTGTCTTGTCATATTTTCTTTTATTTATTTGGCTTTCTCACAGTGGGAGACTTCTTAGAAGGTGAGCCTCTCTTTGACTCCAGTGTTGGTCTCTGTGTGCCTCCTCTTTGGAAAGATATGGTGGGCAGTGATATTCTATGCCTCTGAGATCCCACTGCAGTCAGAAGCTACCACACCTGTGCTTCAGTTTTTCTAGATCCCTCTTCTGGCTGCAGTGGGAAAGGTGAGGGCTGGGTTTGCTGAGAATGGCGCAGGTCTGCCTGCATCACAGGGAAATGGTGACCTCCCTTTGCTGGCCCCAGCGGGAAGAGTGGGGGTGGGTTTCACGGGGAAAGGTGCAGGCCTGTTCATGCCCACAGGGCGATGGCCACCCCCAGCAGCAGCCCACCGAAGGTGGGCTCTGGGATGGGCAGGCAGGGTGAGCCTCCATTAGTCTCTCCCTTGCTGGTCTCCCGGTCAGCCACTGGGTTGCTCACCGGGTTGGGCTCTGCAGCGTGTCTCAGCACTGCTTCTTTTTCTTTCTCTCTCACTTGCCTCTTTTTTTTCCAGCTTTAGGTATTTACTTGCGATGAGTGTGTCCCTCAGCCGAGGCTGTGTGTTGCTTAGGGATTCTCTGGTTGAAGTTTAATTGTTTAAATTGTTGTCTTTCCAGGAGAGGTTTCAAGAGCTCTTCTCACTCCGCCATCTTGGTGGGTGGGTAAATCTGTATATTGCTTTGGGTATTGTTTTTGACTTATAATAATATTTTCTGGATGTATTGTGGAATGTTTTTGTTTTGGTCAAATGTCTTAGTTGGAGAACAGTATAATTACGTTTTTATAAGTTGAGGAAGTTGTGATTAGAGGCCAAAAAGACCCCTCTGACAGAGCATATTTTGCCTGAGGGTCTACTATTAGATTTCTATATGTCTGGAATAAGTCATGTTTTAAAAATGCAATTGCCCGTTGGAGAGGTCTTATCAATCCTTCTGCTGCTGGTGTTCAGCAGTACAATTAACTTTCTTTCTGGTTTTAGATGGATAAGATTCTGAAAACACTAAGAATTAAGAGGCAGTGGTAAATGAAACTTGATGAAACTTGGGTTGAATTTTCAGGAATAGGGACTTATCCAAAGAAAGCTGACCAGGGCATATAGATGTGTGTGTGTGTGTGTGTGTGTGTGTGTGTGTGTGTGTACTTGTATGTCCTTTAAGTGATAAGATGCCAAAACAGTGGTGGGAAGAAATCAGGGCTTTTTTTTTTTTTTTTAAATACCATTCTGCCCAAGTCTGTCTCTAGAGGACTAAATATACTGGTCTATGGAAGATGTCTTTTATTTCATTGCCTCAAACAGAAATTCTACTGTGGGAATTCTTAACTCTGATAAAGAGAAGAATGGAATTAGGTTTCTCACCTATTTACATATTCCAATAAACATGTATGTGTATTAATAGAGTAATATCCTCAGGTAGAAGTATTACTGAATCATTAGTAATGAAGATTTAAATCTCAATCCTAAATTTACAGGTGTTGGTGGGAAGTAGTGAAGGTTTAACCTAGTAGTCTAGGGGAAAAAAAAACCCTATTCTCTTATATTTGATATGCATAAATAAAGTTTTATGTACTATCTTCCATCTGGGGAAATTAAGATGCTATGATATCAGCAAGCCCCAGAGTAGATGGCTCTTTCAATATCCAGCATGTTTACTTTGAGGAGGGAACAGTTAATAAAACAATTTGCATTTAACAGGTGTACTATGGCTCCAGCTAATGGATGTATAAGGTGAGGTGGATATAATCTGTAGAACGCCATCCTTATATTGCCTCTTGGACCAGCCTAGGTTTCTAAACAAAATGCCATTTACAAATTATTTTTAAGAGTTTTACACACTTAATGGTTGTTTGCTTAATTTCCTGGACCTAGGAAATGGTTTACATCCACTATCAATCAAAATTATATATTTATTTTTATTATCACATGTGTAATAGCTGGATGGAGAGTAAAGAATAGGATGACACATTTTTGGTTCTTACCTTTCATATTGGATTAATGCATTTTATATAATCATTGATATTTTGATATATTGGGGTTTAGGAGACTCATTATAGTGATTAAAGAGAGAAGATAAATGACATTTAGTCAAATAGCTGGCAATTTGCAACATGAGGTAACAAGCACAAAGATAAAATGCCATCGTGCCAAGTAAAGGATGGATTGAGCGTGCATCCTTGATGATATTGTTGAGCCACTGTGTTGACCTAGACTGCATTTTTTCAGATTTCATGTTGTGGTAATTGTCTGTTGCTTAAACTCTGCTGGTTGAGGTTGTTTCTTGAAGCCAAAGACATTCCTAATTGATCTGATGTCTCAAATTAAACTCCTTCTTTCCCATCTTCCCTCATGTCTTGTTCTTCTTATATTCATCAGTTAACGGTATTCACCTAGTTACACAAGTCTGAATTTTGGGGATCTTTCTCACTTCCTTTCTCTTGTTCACTCACCTCTTTGAATATAGGGACTGTTTCTTGCTCTTTCTTTTGTCGTTGATCCCCAGTACAAGACACATGAAAGGCACTTAAAATATGTTTTTTTTTTAAGATTTATTTTATTGATTAACAGAGACAGAGAGACAGAGAGAGACTAGAGAAGGGGGAGGGCTCAGAGCAGTCTCCACAGCTGTACATCATCAGTTTCATTCCACAGGTGAATGTGGAGCAGTGCAAGGCAAGAACTGAACCAGGGGCCTCCCATCTGGGAAGCACACCCCAGGTCAGTATATGGGTCCATATGGGCCTGGGCTGGACTCGATACCTGGACCTTGGGGCAGTAAGGCAAGGTCTTAACCTGTTGAGTCATTCCGGTATCCCTAAAACATATTTGGTGAATGAAATTTAATCAGTGGTCCAATATCTAATGTCATAGATTAGTATGCACATCCCAAGTAAAGTGAAGAGGATTATGTTGGGCAATATTTTATTAAGATTATAGTGAGTTTTGATAAACCAGCCTTGCCCCTCATCAGAGAGTATCTTTCTACTGACTAAAATTTTCTGTCTTCCTGATTCTATGTTTCTTTCATGTAGATATTGTTGGATCAGCATTGTCTTATTTTTCTTCTTGGGCCCCTGTTTTTAATTTTTCTATGTTGGAATTCCTCTATCATGACATTTATGCCCCTTACATAAATACTATTAGTTAGGCTATAGTCAGTGGTACTCTTCCTACCTTTAATCTTGGGGGCATTTGACATCTTTATAATGGCTCCTGCTAATGTTTGCTCTCTTTTATATTGATTGATTATATCAACCTTATTCTCAGAAAATTGGGTAAGGTCTTTTTTTTTTTTTTTTTTTTTTCCACACAGGGTGAGAATATAATGACAAGTGAAGAGGTTTAGAATCTTGTGGGGAAATGGAGAGAACACCAGATTTGAAGTGGGAAGAAACCCCACAGTTTCTGTAGCAGCAGCCCCTGTATATATAATTTTAATCAAGTCAGAAAACTAATTAATTGTGTTTTCTTACATTTGCAATGGGAAGCAGAGTTACACCTATTCTGTTTACATCAAAATTGTTGGGAGAATCCAGAGTCCTTTACAAATGTAAAGCTTATGTCATGTGTCTATTCTAGGGTACAGTGACTTGTACTTGAACCACAAAGACTGAGCAAGATTATTATGAAAGGGGAGAAGGTGTTTCCCCAATGGGAGAAAGGCCAGGCAAACAACAAATAAATGTTCAAAAGAGCAAGCTTATGGAATCCAGGAGTATTATGAGATCTTTTGAACTTGAGGCAATTTTTCAGTTTATTCTTTTCTATATGATATAGGAGAAGTCACTGGAAGAAGGGTTGGGAAGATAAATTGATTTTAGAGATATAAAAACTCTTGATAAAACTCTAAGCCCGGTTTAGGTTTTCCTAGGGTGGTCACTTAGCTCCTAACCTCAGAATCCAAGAAGGGCTAGAAACTGAAGTGGGACCCTTGCTTAACTTCCTCATGTTACAATAAAGAAACTGAGATTCACTGATGGGAACTGACATGCTGTAGTTCACGGGGGGTAATCACTGTATGATCAGGACCTAAAGCCCAGGTCTCTTGGTTGCTGTGCTGAGAAATTTGCCATGGTATCAGTTGCAATATATTTCCAAGTAATTCACTACTAATAAGTGTTCAGGCACCAAGATTTTTGAAAGATTTATGCTTTTGTTATAAAGAAATGAAAGCAAATTTAAGGTTATCCCTATAGGCATGGCCACATTTCTTACATCCCATCATTTCTTAAAGAGTAGAGGAAGCGGTGTGGATTATATTCAACCTTGGACATACCTATGAGAGTGTTTTGCATATGTGAGCATCAGCTGTGTCCCAACAGAAAAAGTTCAAACAGCACAATGTCAGATCATATGATGCTCAAGAGAATCTCAGCATCTGCTTTCTGCAATTCTTTTTTTTCCTTTAAAGGGAAAAAAATGTGACTTGATTTTCCCTGGACACAATGTTGGACAGAGGAGGACAATATGCCCCTTAACACCCAGCACTCAAGAGGTATCAGCCGCTTTTTAACCTTTCTTCATCTGAATTCTCAGATCTTTTTGGATAGTTTTGTTATAGACTTCTTAAGAATTATTTATTAAATTCATTCATACCTTCATTTATTAGTAAATATTAAGAGAACCTGTATGTGTTAGTCACCAAAAGGTACACATTACCAAATAAAGGGCTGATTTACTGATGTTTATACTTCTGTACTTTTAGGTTCTGAAAGTGAGTAAAAAAAAAAAAGTACTGGAACAATAGTAAGACTCTGGTGTGCTATTTTCGTGATTAGCCTTCGGAAGCAGGCTGTGCTATAGGACACGCTAGAGCACTTAGTGAAGTTGAGTGCAGTTAAGTGGTCATTCAATAAAAGTTAATAATGATGGTGATGATGATAGTCATCATAGTGACAAGGACAAAGTAACTATGACACCTTGTAATTCATGATAAACAATGGCAATTGCATAGCAACTTTTGCTGTTGTCTTTCAGACAGTGCCTGAAAACAATTAACTGGAGAGATTGCTGCTAAGCCTTCAGCCTGGGCAAACAGTGAATATCAGTATTAGGTGGATGTTTGGAATAAACCATTAAATGTACTAATTACAGTGTTTCATGGCAATTATAAATTTCCAAAGAGGTATCTCTTGGAAGATAAATAGCTTTGGAGGATTTCGGGGTGATGTTAACATGGTAATGAGAACTGGACAGGGTCAGTATGGAGTCTAGTGTTTCATTCAGTAGTCGTTGGGCTATATCTTTGCTGCATCATGATGGCATTGGATCCCAGTGGTTACCTGGCCTTTTTTCTTTCTTTCTTTTTTTCAGCTCCCCTAAGGCCATGGGCAATTGGTAACAGGACTGTGAGTCAAGTGTAAAGGAAGAGTAGCTGCTCTAATAATGTTGCTGAAGAACCTGGATTTGTTGTAAAATCTGGAGCTTCTTCTGTCTCCATCTCACATAATTATTTGTTTTCAGGCTAGATACATGCTTGCTTCTCATATTACTAGGACAACTGAATCTTTGACCAGCCTTATAGACACAGAATTTTTACACAAATCTATAATTTATATGTGTCCTTACATGGCATTTTTGTGAAGCCCGTTTACTTTAAATTCTAAATTATTTTGCACAGGGAGCTACTTTAAATCATGTCAAGCAAAATACAATTGCTTAATATGAATCTGTCTTAAGTCTTGGGCATGAACCCACCCTCCTCAGATTTGGGCCTTTGGAGGATTTATTTCAAATCAATATTGTGTTCCCTTCTGTGGGGGCAGCTAGAACTAATGAAAATGAGGAATGAAGATAGAAGAATAGCAGAAAATAATCAGTTTTTTGGGGGGATGGGGTGGGCAAGGGAGATATAGGCTGAAGTCTGTATTGATGCAGGGTTAATTCAGTGGGCAAGAGATCATGCAAATTGGGAAGCATGACTGGAGACCATTCTAAGATAGTACCCTTTATTTTTTCTCAGAAAAAGAAATCATTTTACAGTTATGCCCTGTGTTACCACAGGTCAGGTGCCCAGACCTAATCCAATCAGCTCTAATGGCTGCCTGGAGAAGGTAGCTTATCTTCATAACAACCATTTAAAGAAGTTTTTAACCTTTTCCAGAGATGATAATAATAGATAAGAAACTTTACAAGTGCTTTGCATAAATGATCTTATTTAATCCTCAAAGCACACCTGTGAGGTAGGTTCCATTACTGTCTTCATTTTACACATGAGGAAACAGAGGCTTTGAGATATTATATAAATTGCCTCAAGTTTCACAGGCACCCCAGCAGTCTTCCCTGAGAACCCATGTGTATCGTGCTGATCTGGGTTGATTCAGATGCTGATCCTTTGTTGATTCAGACCTGAGGCCCACAGAGGTTCAGTGAATTGCTCAAGATCACACACTAACTAGCAGAGTTCATGAAGGTCGCTTAAGTTGTTTCCTATATCTTGACTACTGTAAATAATTCTGCAGTGCACATGAGAGTGCAGATATCTCTTTGGGATCATGTTTTTGTTTCCTTTGAATATACACCCACAAATGGGATTTATGGATCACATGATAGTTCTAGTTTTAAATTTTGAGGAGCTTTCATACTGGTTTTCAGAACTGCTGTGCCAATTTGCATTCCCCACCAATAGTGCACAAACATTCCTCTTTCTCCACATTCTTGCCAACACTTTTTATTTCTTGACTTTTTTACAATAGCCATTCTAACAGGGGTGAGGTAATATCTCAGAGTGGTTTTAATTAGCATTTCCCTGATAATTAGTGATGTTGAACTTTCTTTTATATGCCTGTTGGTCTTTTGTACATTTCATTTGGAAAAATGTTTATTCAGTTCCTCAGCTCATTTTAAAAACCAGATTGAGTTGTATGAATTGTTTATATATCAGATATATGATTTGCAACTCTTCTCTCCCATTCTGTAGGTTGCCGTTTTATTTTGTTGATTGTTCCTTGTGCTGTGCAGAAACTTTTTAGTTTGATGTACTTCTACTATTAATTTTTGCTTTTTGTTTTTGTTGCTTTTGTTTTGGTGTCATATCCAAAAAAATGGATGTCAAGAACCTATATTTTCTTATAGTAATTTTGTGGGCCTAGTTCTTATGTTTAACTCTTCAATCCATTTTGAGTTAATTTTTGTGAGCAGTATAAGATAAGGGTCCAATTTTATTCTCCTGCACGCGGTTATCCTGTTTTCCCAGTGCCATTTATTGAGACATTATCTTTTGCTTATTGAGGATTTTTGGCTCCTTTGTCAAATATTAGTTGACTATATACTCATATGTGAGAGTTATTTTTTGTCTCTTCATTCTGTTTCCTTGGTCTATGTGTCTGTTTTTAGGCCAACACCATACTGTTTTGATTACTGTAGCTTTGTAGTATAATTTGAAATCGAGAAGTATGATGTCTCCAGCTTTGTTCTTTTCTCAGGACTGCTTTGCCTATTTGGGGCCATTTGTGATTCCATACACATTTTAAGATTGTGTTTTTCTATTTTGGTCAAAAATGCTCTTGGAATTTTGTTAGAGGTTGCATTGAATCTATAGATGACTTTGGGCAGTATTGACATTTTAACAATATTACTTAATCTAGTCCATGGGATATCTTTTTATTTGTTTGTGTCTCCCTCAATTTCTTTCATCACAGTAGTCTAATTTTCAGTGTACATATCTTTCACCTCTTGAAATTTATTCCTAAATATTTCATTTTTGGGTGCTTTTGTGAGTGGGATTCTTATCTTTGTTTTGTAGATATTTTGCTCTTAGTGTATAGAAATGCAGCTATCTCTTTGTTGAACTATTCATTTCGTTTTTATGTTGTTTACTTGATATTGTTAAATTGTTTATCTGTGTTCTCTTGAAGCTCTGAGCATTTTTGAAACAATTATTTTGAATTTTTAGGGGGTTATCACTGGATCTCCATTCTTTTGGGCCAGTCACTGAAGGTTTTCTGTATTCCTTGGTGGAGTCATGTTTCCGTAATTCTTTGTGATTCCTGTAGCTTTACAGAGGTGTCTGTGCACTTGAAGAAGCAATCATCTCCTTCAGACTTTATGAACTAACTTCTGTGAGGTGGGGGTACACCGGGACATGCTATGACATTGGGTCTAAGGGTACAGAGTGCTAAGTATGGGGCATGTGGTGGCAATGGGCAAGGAGGGGTGTGCTGTCTCTTTGACTCAGGCTGCTGGGATGCATAGCATAGATAACTGTATGATCGGTCCTTGGCAAGCACTGTGGTGGAGAGGGGGCTACGGTGGCTGTGAGGCCTGTTGGGGTCCTCAGTGTCACGTCCAGGTCTAGCAGGCAGTGCTGATAGACAGAGCTGGCGGTGTGCACATACTCAGCTGAGTGGCCAGCTGCCAGGTGCCTGTGGAGTGGCAGAAACCAAATGCAGACACACATGCGATGGTGGGGGCCCGGAGACTGCAAAGGTTGAGGTCAACTATGGGCTCAATGGCAGCTGTGGGGCCCTGGCGGGCAGTGTGCTCTCCTGTGGCTGCACAGCCCCCTCCTCTTACCCCAAGAGCACTGCAGGAAGCAACTGATGGGGGTGGGGGTGGGGGCCTGCAAGTACCCAGATGGAAGACCTAGCCTTGAGTGTGCACTGTGGTGGGGTTCTGCTGCAGAAAGGGGGCTGTCTGAGCTGGCGTCCTGTATTCTTGCCGACTCAGAGGCCTAGCCAGTGTGCATCCCAGGCCCCAGTGTGGACTGGAGAAAAGGAGGGAGTAGAAAAGGACTCAGGCAGCTGCTGGCATCATCAAATGTGAACACCAGTGGGGAGGGAGGCTGGGATGGCTGAGCAGGCTGAGCACTTGCCTTGTAACTGCGAGGTCCAGGGATCAAATCCTGTCCCCAGCCCATGCAAACCCACGTGCTGAATTGTGGCACGACTGGTAACTGCCGAGATGGTAGCAAAGGTTCTCACTTCCTATGCAGGAGGCCCCCAGTTTGGTTCCTGCCCCATGTGGCCCCACAATCACTTGTGTGGAATGAAACCATGTCACATTTAATAATGTACAACTATGGAGACTGCTCTGCCCCCCACCCCACTAAAAACAATAAATCTTAAAAATAAAATATGAGTGGGGTGAAAGCTGGTGAAATCCGTGGAGGGACCACTGGGGTGGTGCTAGCCATTTGTTTCTTTATTTGTGAGATCTTCTGGGTTGGTCTGCAGAGCAGGTCACTGTGAACCATAATGTGCTTGCTGTTTGGCTGCTGTTAGTCACCCCTGCTTTTCTTCCTTGTTTCTAACCCTGTTTGTCTCAGCTTTGCCTAGCAAGGGTGAAACCAAAGCAGGACCTCTGTGTAGTGCCCCAGCAGCTGGGGAAGCTAGTCCCCTGCTCACGCTTCCTGGTGAGGGGAACTCTTTCCATCCGGGAAGTTCCCTCTTGACACTGATCAGTGGGAGGGACGATGAAGGCAAAATGAATCTGTCGTCTCTCTCCTCTTGTGTGGTTACTCTCAGGGATTTTATTTTGTGGGTTTGCTGAAGTTTCTTAAGAGGACTCCAGAGCTCTCCCAGAACTGTTTGTGTTCATGTTTTTGTTGATTTTTGTTGGGAGGACAGAGACTGGGCTCTCAAATGTCGGGGTCATCATTTTAGTGACATCACTCCTCTTGGGGTTATGGTTTATGTCTTAAATCCAATCTCATTTTACTTTTATATACAGGTCATATACAGGTAATTAATTTATGGTTCCCTGAGAGTACCTCTATGATAGATAAGATAAACACAAAAGTTTATCTGTCATATCTAGGGGTTTGGGGGCATATCTGCATATGAACTCAGTCCACTCCACCTCTTAATCTAATTTCCCAATATAATTCTGTACTGTATATTGATCCATCATGGGTTAAATACACTGTTAACATCATAATGGTTATTAGTTTCCTTTGGCTGATGTAACCAATTGCTAAAACATAGTGGTTTGAAAGAGCAGAAATTTATTTTCTCACAAGAGGTCTGAAATCATGGTTGTGCTCCCTCCACAAGCTTAGGGAGGAGTCCTCCCTGGACTCTTCCAAATTCTGGTGGTCCAGCTATTTCTTGGCTTGTGTCTGCCTCACTATGCTCTCTGCCTCTGTTCACATGGCCTCTTCTCTTTGTCTTTGTGTGCCTGAGTCATCTCCTTTTTTATCTCTTATAAAAATATTTGTCATTGGATTTAGGGCTCTCTTGGATAGCCTAGGATGGTCTCATTTAAAGATCCTTCATTACCCCTGCAAAGATGTTTTTTTCAAATAAGGTCATATTCACAGGGGCTGGGTATTAGGGTGTGGATATATATATAATACATATATTTTTTTGAGAGGGGAGTTCCACCATTCAAACAAGTTGAACACTTGGAATGTAAGGTTGTAAATACTCTAGTGTTATAATTTGCAGCATGAGGTATTTCCTGGAGTACAGGAACATTAACAATATGTAACATAAAGTGAATATCAGCTCTCACAGGTACTTTTAAACTTTTCTCCAACTGTCATCACCTTGTTACCTTATCTGCAGAGATGGCTTATAAAAAAGCAAAAGGAAAGTATGCTCCTTTACTTACTAGGAACCTGTAACTGCCAGTATTTGCTGTACCCTCCTGTCCTGAGAAGAATAGATAATGACAGAGAACTTGTTATTTCCCTTATGTGAGCACTAAATCCTGCATCAGCATTCAGCAGTCACACAGGTTTCTCTCTTGTGAGTCCAGGAAGAAAGCTGTAGAAGAATTAAATGATAGAGAACCTGAGTTGTGCCATTGCAATGCCGGTGACTCAGTTACAATATAAGGCTTTCCAAATTCTTGGGGCAAAATCATGGTGGATAATGCCATGTGGCCATTCTATTTCAGCACCGGACTTTCAGCAGCAGGCTCTTTGGAGCTTTGGTTTAATCCTGCTTTGGGGGCCACTTCTTCCTTTTGTAAGAGGCCTTCAGCATGCTGCTGTGAAAATTTCTTTTTTTTAAAGATTTATTTTTATTGTTTTTGACAGAGAGAGAGAGAGAGAGATAGATAGATACAGAGACAGAGAGAAGGGTTAGGGCCCAGAACAATCTCCATAGCTGCATATTGTTGGTTTTTCCACATAGTTTCATTCCACAGATGGGCGCGGGGTTGCACAGGGCAGGAACAGGGCCGGGGTCTCACCCCTGTGAGAACTGAACTGGGGGCACTCCCCAGTTTAGCATATGGGTTCACACGGGCCAGGGCCGGGATTCAATCCTTGGTCCCTGGGGTTGCAAAGGGAGTGCTTAATCCACTGAGCCATTCTGGCTTCTGCAAGAATTTCTTTTGAGTGGCCTGGATTCTCTACTGTCCTCACATGCTATCCTGTGAGGGGAAACTTGCAGGTAGAAAGACTGAGGTGATGGGGACAAGGCATGAAAGGACTTTACTGATAAAAAAACTTCTGGGACATGTGAGGCCCTTTAGGGAACTGGAGAGTTGGGTTTGGTGTGGTCAGACCACTTGACAGGGTCTGGTTTTCCTCCCAGCCACTAAATACTCAATAAGTTATTCTTCACCCCCAAATCCAGGAGGTTTAGATCCCTTACTGGATACAACTTGGCATTTCTGGCCCAAAAGCATGGCTAGTTACCTTAAAAAAATAACTATTTATTATTTATTTATTTATTTATTTTAACACTTTTTTTTAAACTTATTTTTTTTGAGAGAAGGTAAGAGAGAAAGAAGAGGGGAGGGCCCAGAGCAGTCTCCATAGTTGTACATCATTAGTTGTGAAATGGTTTCACGCCACACAGGTGGATGTGGAGCCGCATGTGTGGGGCGGGAACTGAACCAGGGGCCTCTTGCATGGGAGGCGAGAATCTTCACCACTGTGGAGCCATCCTGGCAATTCCCAGTTGCGCTGCAGTTCAGCATATGGCTTTGCACCCGCTGGGGCTGGGAATTGAACCCCAGATCTTGTGATTGCGAGGCAAGTGCTCAATTGCTTAGCTATTCTGGCATCCCATTTATTTTTTATTAGTTTCAGGTATACAAAACAACATAGTGATTAGACATTTCTATAACTCACAAAGTGTTAACCCTGATAAGTCTATTACCCATCTGACACTGTACATATAATTATTGCAATATTATTGACCATGTTCCCCATGCTTTACTTTATATCCCTGTGGCTACTTTTTTATAGTTGACATTCAATATTATTTTATATTAATTTCAGGTATACAGCATACTGGTTAGAGATTGATATAATTTATGAAGTGATCCCCCTGGTAAATCTAGTATCCATCTGACACTATATATAGTTTTTACAATATTATTGACCATATTCTCCATATTGTATGCTACATCACCATGACTGTGAGTATTTTGTAACTACCAATTTGTATTTTTTACTCCCTTCACCTTTCTCACCTAGCCCTCAACCCCCTCCCATCTAGTAAGCATTGGTTTGTTCTCCGTGTCAATGAGTCTGTTTCTGTATGTGGAAGCTACTTATTTCTTAGAGCCCCTGCTCCAAAGGTGGTAACCAAGTGATGAGACAGAGGTGAGATTGGGAGGTGGGACTGTTTCTGATTCAATGGTCTGCTTTAGCAGGAGTTTGTGTGCTTCCCTCTCTCCTTTCTCCGGGACACCCCCAGGCAGAGGCCAGGAGTGCAGGGACTGTGAAAGGTTTAGTAAGACCTAACACCCTGTAGAAACAGGAAAAATGGGTCTTAGGTTCATTTCAGTGCTCAGGGTTCATTGATCCTTCAAGTAAGGGGCAGAATCAAAGAATGAATACCATTGTTAAGGGAGATGACACAGGACTCATGGAGCAACTATTATATACTTGTAACAGGATGTTGAACAGGATTTTTACCTTGGTTTAGAATTGTGGCAAAAGCAGAGAGCATTATCAAAAGGGCCACCTCTGAGCCCGGTGCTCTAAGATAGGGTATGACCACCAGCCCACTGCCCCACCTCAGCCTGCACGAGAAGACTGGTAGAGGGAGTGAGGCATCTAAGAATTAAATCTTTTGGAGGATGCACTATTGGTGATGAGAGAGTTGTCATCTTCTAGAAGCTCATGGGTGGGGACAGTAATAAGAGACTCATTCTTAAAGATTTGGAGGTAACTGTGAATAAAGAAGTTAATTCTTCATCCTCTATTTGGACACCTGCTTAGGCAGTGGGATTGATGATCTGCCCATGTTCCCACTTGAGTGGAGGAGAAGAGAAAAGAGATGGCAGGGCCAGGTGGGGTAAGGGTGGTTGGAGAATGGCTACACTCGCAGCAATTGGCATGGCAGACTAATGAGGTAGCTGTGGATCATTTGGACCTTACATAGGGTACTTGAGCCATTTGCTGGTCTTTACTCACTGAAGAGGTTGCCAGTGGACCTTCCAGAACCCCAGCAGCAAAAGCTATAGGGTCTATCCTTGGTGATAGAAGCTGGGGAGAGGAGTTTGTGAAGGATTTTGAGGCAGAGCCTGCTCTTCCAGAGCAGAGAACCATGCCAGGGCCAGCCTTCCTGTTGGACTACAGTAAGTTTTAACAAATGAAAATATTTGAAAGCAAATGAAATGTGCCCAACATGTCATTAGGCATCCCAACAGGGTTAAAAGCAATGACTAGAACTCTCCATAGAACTCTATAGAGTTCTAATACCTAGAACTCTGCAGGTAAATCGGACAGCTTACTTCTGTCTGATTCCAAGTCAATAGTGGGTTTGAGTCAGGACTGAGGCTCATACTCAGAGCTAGTTGGAAAACATGAAGCATTTTTTAACATCACAGTTAATAATAGGTTTCATCTATCTTATGACTGGGTCTGGTAGATAATAGTGTTGATGTAGGGGGCAAGAATTGTTTTTCACATGGAACCTGATGTTTAGAAATGATATAACATGAAATGATATAACAGAATTCTTCCATGAGTTCTTTGTCATTTTAAAGGAAATTAGGGGAAGCCAGGGTGGCTCAGTGGGTTAAGTGCTTACTTTGCAGCCCTGGAGACCGAGGATTGAATCCCAGCTCCGGACTGTGCGGACCCATATGCTGACCTGGGGAGAGCCCCCAGTTCATTTCCCACAGGGGTGAGACCCCGGCCCAGTCCCTGCCCTGTGCAGCCCCATGCCCACCTGTGGAATAAAACTATGTGGAAAAACCAATGATGTGCAACTATGGAGACTGTTCTGGGCCCTCCCCCCTTCTCTCTGTCTCTGACTCTGTATCTCTCTCTTTCTGTCAAAAACAATAAAAATAAATCTTTAAAGGAAATTATTCAATTATAATTTAAAACTTAGAGTCCTGAAAACATCTTCTCATTTAATATTGGAAAATATAGGTTTATTTCTATGTTATTTGTGTTTTCAAAGAATTAGCTCTTTTTTTTTTTTAAATATATATTTTTTATTTATTTATTTTTGACAGAGAGAGAGATAGAGAGATACAGAGACAGAGAGAGAACTGAACTGGGGGAGCTCCCAGCTCAGCATATGGTTCCGCACGGGCCGGGGCCGGGATTCGATCCCTGGTCCCTGGAGCTGCAAAGTGAGTGCCTAACCCACTGAGCCATCCCGGCTTCCCCAAAGAATTAGCTCTTAATCAATTTCATTATTTTTCCAATTCATTAATTTCTACTTTTGTGAATTTCTTCTTTTACATTGATTTCTTTTTTCTTTTTTAGTTCAATACTAAATTTGTTATGACTCGGTTTTCCTTAATACAAACTTTTAGTGGTATAAATTTTCTTTCAATAACAGTTTTAGCTGCTTTCAAACATTTTAAGATTAGTATTTCTATTATTATTTAGTATTAAACATTATAATAATTTTTTATTGTTTTTAACAGAGGCAGAGAGAGACAGAGGCAGAGAGAGACAGAGGCAGAGAGAGACAGAGAGAAGAGGGAGGGCCCAGAGCTGTCTCCATAGTTGTACATCATCGGTTTTCAACATGTTTTTGTTCCACACAGGTGGGCAGGGGCTTCAAAGGGTGGAAACTGGGCTGGGGACCTCCAGCATGGGAGCCAAGTCCCCTCAAGCTAGGGACCAAACCAGGGACAAGGACCAAACTGGGGGCCTCCTGCGTGGGAAGCACAACTCAATTCAGCATATGGGTCTGCATGGGCTGGGGCTTGGATTCGATCCTCTGTTCCTGGGGCTGCTACAAAGCAGGCATTTAACCTGCTGAGCCATCCCAGCTTCCCCAAACATTATATAAGAGTTTATTTTGCTCTTTGACCTAAAAATTGAGAGAATGGCCTTTAATTTCTAAGTACTTAAAATTTTTTTTTTCCATTTTAAAATGTTATCAATTAATAGCATTGTGACCAGAAAAGATGAGTTATCCAATTTTTTTTTAATTTTAATTTTTTGACAGAGAGAGAGAGAGAGAGAGAGAGAGAGAGAGAGAGAGAGAGATACAGAGACAGAGAGAGAACTGAACTGGGAGCACTCCCCAGCTCAGCACATGGGTCCGCACGGGCCGGGGCCGGGATTCGATCCTCAGTCCCTGGCGCTGCAAAGTGAGCGCTTAACCCACTGAGCCATCTCAGCTTCCCCAGAGTTATACAATTTCTGCTTTGTGAAAGTCATAAAGACTTCCTTTGTAATCATAATATGTAAAAAGTCTTTATATTTTTTCTGTGGGTGTTGGAAAATAAGTTCTATTCTACATAAAGTTGAGAGTTAGTTACTAGCACTTAGACTTAACTAATGACAGAATTTAGATTCTCTTTATCATTATTTTTGCCTGTTTCATCTGTTGAAGATTAGAATGCTAAGTGAAATTCTTTTACTACTATTATACTTATGTCACTTTATCTTTATCTCATTAGTATTTTTGCTTTATATAACAAAGATTACTGAAAATAATTTCCCTAATTTGAGTTGTACTCTTCTTCAATATAAAATCATTTTATTTTCTTTTGAATTGTTTAACAGCACTTATGCAGAAGATATTTTATTATAATAAGTATTGTAAAATTTAAAAATAATATAGACTTGTATAAGTAAAAGCTAAGATCTTAGTTCCTCCTAAGAATTTTATTCTCCTGATGTACCATTATTAAAGGTTTGTTGTATAATCTTCAAGACTTAAAAAATATCTGTATGTAGCTAATTATTTTTTAAATTCTATTATGTAATCTACTCTTGAAATTTAATAATATAGGTAGGTATGTCATCTCTAAATGGTTACCCACTACTTAATTGTATGAATGTATCATAATTATTTAACAATTCTCCTTTTAAGAAGTCTTGAAGTTAGCACTTTTTTCTATAATAAACAATTTTAGATCTTGAATTTTTTCTGTCTGATAATAATTTTGTGAAACTCTATTCTCTGTTTTCATGAGCCCAATATACCTTTGCCCATTCATTTAAAAAATACTGCTTTTGAAAACTTAAAAAATATGTTGTCAAGTTTTCTGTGCAAATATGGCTTTATTTATGAGGACTTTACTAAGCATGCTTTAAACAATAACAGTCACACCCTCCACTCTATCTACTCCTTATTCTCCTTCTTTGCTTTGTTTTTTCACATGGCGTTCATCATCACCTGATACTTGTTTATATCTTTACTGTTATTATTTGTTCCTCTCTGCCCCATAACTAAGATATAAACTCCATGAGGGGAGGGACTTTTATCTGTTTGGTTCATTACTTCATCCTTAGTGCCTGACATTGTGTCTGGCATGCAGTAACTACTCAATAAAACATTGTTGAATAAATGTATTAATCTCTTTAATTTTTAACTTTGTCTATTTTTTTGTAGTTATTTTATTAAAAATTATTAAGGTTCCAAAGTTTAGCTTTGGCATCACTATTCAGTTAAACATATGCCATTCAAGCTGAGGCTTTGGTCTCAAATTTTAGAAAACAAACCACCAAATACCTACTCCAGTGTCATTTCTGGAATTTCTGAACTGACTGCTTCTGGTTTACTAGCTTGTTGAGAGATGCTGGATCTCAAACAGCCAACAACATAGCAAATATAATTGAAAAAATAGTCTTAAGAAAGGAAACTCAGGGGAAGCTAGGAAGGCTCAATGTGTTGTGTGCTCACCTTGCAGCCCTGGAGTCTGGAGATTGAGTCCTGGCCCCAGCCCATGTAAACCCGTATGCTGAACTGGGGTGTGTTTCCCATGCGAGGGTCCCCCAGCTCATGGGAGCATGCTTCCCATGTAAGGGGCCCCTGGCCCAGTTTCTACCCTGCAAGGCCCTGCGTCCACCTCTGTGGATTGAAGCTATGTTGAAAACTAATGATATACAACTATGAAGATTGCTCTGGGCCCTCCTCTGTCTCTCTCTGTGTCAAAAACAATGAACTAGTTCTTAAAAAAAGAAAAGAAAATCAATGCAACATCATGTAGTCATTGACATTGCAAAAAATATTGTGAAAGGTATGAATGATTTAAGACTTGGAAAGTAAGATGCTTTGTTCACACTCTTCACTTGTATGCTCACAAAGGAATTACAGGATGAGTATCATCATAGAATTACTGGCTCTAAAGTAGCTGGCCACTTATTTTTTTCCCAGCCAAAGACAAACACCAGAACTTCCAAGTTTTGGGAGCTTTCTTGTCAAATTCACATACAAAATACTCAAATAGAATGGAGGAATAGCTACTAAATGTTTGAAAGTCTGCCTGACCACAACAATACCAACAAGCAGGTCTTAGAGTCAATTGATTTTTTTGAAGATAAAATAGTTCATTTGCTGGAACCTGCTGAAGAAGAACTTCACTGATGAATTTGAGCATGCAAGTATTTCTTACATGATCTCTACTATAAGGATTCATTTCTGATGCTGCTCCAGGGAAGGTGCTGAAATTGCTGTCTCCAGTGGAAGCTAAGGTGCAAATAGAACTTCCAAGACCATTTTTGTTATCTTGAAAGTCAATTTATGATGCTATATTGCCATATTTCTAGATCTAAGGCTTAAGGGTAAATTAAAATGATAAGTGTATGTATAATATTAAAAATAAAAAATTAGCAAAAAAGTTGCTTTTGCTTCCGAAAATATTCAGAAGTCATCTTCTTCAAGCAGTGCACAGATTCTGTTTGTGTGGTTACCTCTATGAAATTGCAATCACTATTGACCAAAGCTTTAAGTCTAGTAGGTACCCTAATCCAGTTGCTACCAGAGTGGAAGGGCAACATTACTACCAGCAATAGTCTATATGGACTAGAGTTGGCAAAAAGAAAACAACCCACAAAAAACCAAAGAAACAACAAAAAGAGAACTTCCTCTCTTGCTAATCTATTTGATATTGTAAATGTGTGGTACACTGACCACACATAGGAGCAATCTGTCAGTCAACAGAGCTGAGAAATGATTATTCCTGCATAACAATGCTAACTTTAAATATTTGAGAAAAAAAAATTATTTTTAGATTTATTTTTATTGGGTTTTCCTTTTTTTTTAAAAGATTTATTTTTAATTTTTGACAGAGAGAAAGATACAGAAACAGAGAGAGAGAGAAAGGGAGAGGGGGAGAGCCCAGAACAGTCTCCACAGTTGTACATCATTGGTTTTTCCACATAGTTTCACTCCACAGGTGGGCACCGGGCTTCACAGGGCAGGAACTGGGCTGGGGTCTCACCCTGGTGAGAACCGAACTGGGGGCACTCCCCTGTTCAGCATATGGGTCCACAGGGGCCGAGCCGGGACTGGGATTCGATTCTCAGTCCCTGGGGCTGCAAAGTGAGAGCTTAACCCACTGAGCCATCCCGGCTTCCCATATTGGGTTTTTTTTTGACAGAGAAAGAAACAGACAGAGAGTCACAGAGAGAAGGGGGAGGGCCCAGAGCAGTCTCCATAGTTGATGACATTAGTTTTCCATATAGTTTTACTCCACAGGTGGGCGCGGGGCTGCGCAGGGCAGGAACTGGGCCGGGAGCCTCCCACATAGGTCCCGGCAAGAACTGAACTGGGGGCACACCCCGGTTCAGCATATGGGTCATCATGGGCCGGAGCCGGGACTTGATCCTCGGTCTCCAGGGCTGCAAAGCGAGTTCTTAACCTGCTGAGTCATCCCAACTTCCCCAGAAAAAATATTTTAAGTAATAAGATTGAAGTGATGGTTCATTTAATCTTCTGGAAAGATTTTCAGATGAATTCTTGTCTTGATTATTTCATTCTGTGATGGTGGCCTTCATCTTTGGTTTTGATCTCATCTGAATATTAAGTACAAACTTAGTCCTCACTATCAGGTCAATGTATTTGTTATATTTCTATTAACTCTTAAATAGATACAAAATAGTCGTGAGAATACAAAGAGAATCAATTACCTACCACCTTAGTTAAGAAAAAGAACAACACACTATTATCATTAAGTGCCTTGTGAGCCTTCCCTCATCTCATCCTTTTTTCCCCTGAGGTATTCATTCTTCTAAATTTTGCACTTGTAGGTTTCTTACATTTTATTGTTGTTTGATGACATATATTTGTATATCTGAACAACGTATTTTTAGTTTTGCATGTTTTCAATTTTTTTTTTTACATTTAATTTCCCGCTTATGCCCCCCCAGTTCACCCCCGTCACCTCCCCACCCCCATCACCTCCCCACCCCCACCCCCAGGCAACCACCAAACCACTGACTGTGTCCCTGAGTTTTTGTTTCTTTGTTACTTGCAGTTTTATATTCCACCTATGAGTGAGGCCATATGTTTCTTGATTCTTTCAGTCTGACTTATTTCCCTTAATAAGATGTTTTCAAGGTTCGTCCATGTTGTCACAAATTGCTGTATTTCGTCTTTTCTTATTGCTAAGTAGTATGCCATTGTGTAAATGTACCACAACTTCTTTATCTAGTCATTTATCAGAGGACACTTTGGTTGTTTCCATGACTTGGCCACTGTGAACAGTGCTGCGATGAACTTTGGACGTCATATATCTTTGTGAATTAAGGTTTTCAGGTTTTTTGGGTAGATACCCAGGAGAGGGATTGCTGGATCATATGGCAATTCCATTCCTAATTTTCTGAGGAATCTCCATACTGCCTTCCACAGTGGTTGTACCAGTTTACATTCCCACCAGCAGTGTATGAGGGTTCCTTTTTGTCCACAGCCTCTCCAGCACTTGTTATTCCTTGTCTTGTTGATTATAGCCATTCTAACAGGTGTACAATGGTATCTCATTGTGGTTTTTGTTTGCATCTCCATAATTTTTTTCAATTTTATATAAATAAAATTATAATTTTATTTTTTGGTAACTAAGTTTTTTACATAATAGTTGAGATTTACCCATGTTGTAACCTTCATTTTTATGTCATTAGAGTATTTCATTGCATGAACATTCCACACTTTATGTATTCATTCTATTCTTTATGTATATGTGTTGTTTCAATTTGAAAAAAAAATTTACTTACATAAAGTGATTCTATGAACATTCTTATGTCATGTGTCTAAATGCATAAATACACGAGTTTTTCTAATGTGTGCTGTGTAGAGTGCAGTAGGGATGGAATATGAGGTTGGAAGTCAAGTTCCTCATATGGATAGCCATATGAGGAAACCATCCTTTCTCTACTTCTGTGAGTGCCCCCTCTCTAATATATCACATGCCATTTGCAAATGAACCCATGTCTAGTTATTATCGTCTGTTCCACATGTTTATTTGTATCTTAGGGCAGCAGTCCCCAACCTTTTTGGCACAGGGACTAGTTTTTTGTAAGACAGTTTTTCCAGGGATGTGGGGTGGGGGTGGGGGGACAGGATTGGGATGATTCAAGTCCATTATGTTTACTATGTACTTTAATGTAATAATAATGATATAATTATACATCTAATCTAATTTCTCCATTGATATGACAGGAGGCAATGTTCAGGTGATAATGGGAGTAATGGGGAGTGGCTGTAAATACAGATGAAGCTTCTCTTACTCACTGCTCACCACCTGCTGTGCAGTACTGCTTCATGGCCTGGGGATTAAGGATCCTTGTCTTAGGGAATCAATACAATATTAGTCTTCCAATTCATGAACATAGTATAGCTTTCCATTTATTTAGGTCTTCCCTATTGTCTTCCTTTTTTTTAAATTTATTTTTTATTTTTTAAAGATTTATTTTATTGTTTGAGAGAAGGAGAGAGACAAGTGGGGAGGGCCCAGAGCAATCTCTGTAGTTGTACATCATTAATTGTGACATGTTTTCATTTCACACAAGTGGACATGGGGCCACTAGAGGTGGGAACAGAACCAGTGGTTTTCTACATGGGAGGTAAGAACCTTCACCACTGAGCCATCTCAGTGGTTACCAGTTGTGCTGAAGTTCAGCATATGGGGTTTGCACAGCTCAGGACCAGGAAATGAATCCCAGACCTTGTGATTGCAAGGCAAGTGCTCAACTACTGAGCTATCCTGCCATCCCTCCCCTACTGTCTTTCAAAGAAGCTTTATGAGTCTCCCTGTCAGAGGCACTATACATTTTGTTCCTCTGGCTCTATGAAGATGTCAGAAACATGGCTCAACCTTTAAGCTAGCCTCTTTTAGATTGGTCTTTCAAGTTTTCTCTTTCCTTTTTTATCTTTCATGGTTTATTTTTTCTTCATCAAACTTCACATTATTATTTGCTTTCATTCTTGTTTGCTTCATTTCCCCCCCCCACCCCAGTTTCTCTGATGGCCTCTCTGTTCCCCCTTTTCCTCTATTTTAATTCAAATATAGCATATTTTCATGCTCAAGACAAACAGAAATGAGCTTGGTGGAAACTAAGAACATCAGCACATCTCTCAAAACAACGTGGTACCAATCCCACCAGGATTTAGCCATAAAGCACGTTTACTTATTATGTTCATTATTCAGATACAAACTCATAAAGGAAAACCAGGAATCAGTGTGGGAGTGTTGAGAGAGCTTGGCTTTAGATTAAGATAAACTTGAACTTCAGTATCTCTGTGCCATTTGGTAGCTGTGGAAACATGGGCAGATTTAAGGATTGGGATTATTTAATGAAGGTTAACCTCTTTTCCTCCTTTTGGTTAGTTAATAGATCTATATTTTGTCCATCTAAACTGCAAAACTGCCCTGATGCTCTTTATATTCCACAGAAGGACACACAAATTAATTTTTTTTAAGTAAAGATTACCGTAGACACTTTACCTGAAGTAACAACAGGTAAATATTAATGGGCTGTCAAATGTTTCAGGTCCTTGGAAGTTTTTTCCAAAATTTATCTTCACTGTTTTTGACAGAGCCAGAGAAAGACAGAGAGAAGGGGGAGAGCCCAGAGCAGTCTCCATAGTTGTACGTCATCAAGTTTTCAACATGGTTTTGTTCTGCACAGGTGGGTGGGGGCCACGCAGGGTGGGAACAAGGCCAGTGGCCTCCAGCATAGGAGGCATGCCCCCTCAAGCCAAGGACTGAACTGGGGCCTCCCACATAGGAAGCTAACCCCAGTGAGAACTGAACTGGGGGCTTCTCACATGGGAAGCACACCCCAGTTCAGCATATGGGTCCGCACAGGCTGGGGCCAGGATTCAATCCTTGGTCCCTGGGGCTGCAAAGCGAATGCTTAACCCACTGAGCCATCCAGGCTTCTCCTTGGAATTATTTTGAAATTTAAATTGTCTAGTTCTCTGAATTGGCTGGTGATACCACATTATCTAATTAAGTAAATATCTGTTCTGTGACATTGTTTGTGGTTGACACTAGAAAAAACAGTTATGGTTTTAGTGGTAAGAGACTTCTGAGAGAGCTCACTGAGTATTAATAACAGGAATTAGTGTGGGGAGGAAGAGAGGGATTTTGAGAGATTAATATTTCAAGCTGGAAATGATTATAGCTCTTGCCAGAAAAGTATATCTCAATTTACAGGAAAGATTATTTTCTGAAAATTTGTTTATGCATTAACTTTTAATAAGTGTAATCACATTAGAAATTCCCAAATGGTCTTAATACCTAATGAAATCTGGTTGTGAATCATTTTGTAAAGTGAAAAATATTCCTTCCTTCTTATTTAAAAAAAATCAAGTTTTATTAAAATTAATGTTATACAGACTTGAAATGTTAACTTAATACTAAAAATGTACTTGATGTATACACATATTATTCATTTACCAAGGAGATATTTTTTTGTGTGTGAATAGACTAGGATTAAAAAGTAGCATATGGTCACATACTTGAATTCTAGCACATATATAAGATTTTTGTTAAAATATAGATAACGTGCAATATTATATTAGTTTCAGGTGTACACCATAGTTATTAAACAATTAATAGCATTTATATGCCTAAAAAGTGACCACAATGAAAGTCCATCAGCCAAGTGACACTGTACCATGTTATCATAATATTATTAACTATATTCCCTGTGCTGTACCTTACATCCCCAAGACTTATTTGTTTAATACCTGGATATTTGAAACTCTTATTACCCTTCACCTTTTTGTTCCCTTTTTAATTTTTCAGATACATTTGATATTCAATATTATTTTATATTAATTTTATGATTTAGCATAATGGTTAGGCACTCCCTGATTAGCTTAGTACCCACCTGTAATTATACATAGTTATTGCCATATTAGTGACTATATTCTCTATGCTTTACTTTACATCCTTATGACTACTTTGTAGCGACCAATTTGTACTTCTTAATTCCTCTTCCATTTTATTTCTTTTTTTCCACACCCCCAATCCCCTTCCCTTCTGGCAAGCATCAAAATGTCCTCTGTATCTATGAGTTTATTTATGTTTTATTTGTTTTTTTTTGTTGTTGTTCTTTAGATTGCACACATAAGCAAAATCACATTGCATTTGTCTTTCTCTGTCTGGCATACTCCACTCAGCACAATGCTCTCCAGTACCATCCATGCTGCTGCTGATGACAAGAACTCATTCCATTAATGTCTGAGCAATACTCCATCATATATATGTACCACCTCCTCTTTATCCATTCATCCACCGACAGACACCCAGGCTGCCTCCACATGTTGGTCATTGTAATGCATTTAACATATGGATGCACACACCCCCTTAAAGTAGCATTTTGGGTTTCTGTGGTTAAATACTCAGAAGTGGGATTATTTGTCCTTCTTTGTCTCTTGTTATAGCCTTTGTTTTAAAGTCTATTCATCTGATATAAGTATCACTACCCCCGCTTTTGTTATTCTTATTTTTTAAATTTTCATGCGTTATTTTTTTCTATCCCTTTCCTTTCAGTCTGTGTGTGTCTTTTAATCTGAAGTGAGTCTCTTGTATGCAGCATATGTAAGGATCTTGTTTTCTTATATGTCCATCCCTGTCTTTTAATTGGAGCATTTAATCCACTTATTTTAAAAGTAATTATTGATAGATATATAGTTATTGCCATTTTATTTTTAATATTTTTGACTTTTTTTTTTTTCTATCTCAAAGAAGTCCCTTTGACATTCCTCACAACACTGGTTTGGAGTTGACAAACTCCTTTAACTTTTTCTTGTGTGAGAAGTTCACTATCTGTCCAGGGATTCCAAATGACAGCTTTGCTGGGTAGAATAATCTTGGTTGTATTGAAATACTTTCAATATTTCATACCAGTCTTTTCTGGCCTGCAAAGTTTCTATTGAGAAATCAGCTGACAGTCTTATGAGAGCTTCTTTGTAGGTAACTAACTGTTTTTCTCTTGCTGCTTTTAAGATTCTCTTTTTGTCTCTAACCTTTGCCATTTTAACTACCGGTATGATGTGTTTTAGTGTAGGCCTCTTTGGGTTCGTCTTGTTTGGGACACTGTGCTCCCTGGGCTTGTATCATTATTCTCTTTGCTAGTTCAGAAATGTTTCTGTCATTATTTTTTCAAATAGGTTTTTAATTCCTTGTTCTGTTTGTTCTCTTTCTGATACCTCAATGATGCAAATGTTGGTACTTTGGATGTTGTTCCAGAGGTCTCTTAAACTGTTCTTATTTTGTTTTTTAATTTTTTTTGTTTGTTTAGCTGTTTTGATTCAGTGTTTTCTGTTGCTTTATTTTCTAAATTGCTGATTTGTCTCTCTACTTCATCTACTCTACTGTTGATTTCCTTTAATGCATTCTTCATTTCTGATTGGTTCTTTTTTATGTTTTCTATCTTCATTTCTATATTTTCTCTCTGTTCGTTGAAATTCTCCCTGAGGTCCTTGAGCATCTTTATAACCAGTGTTTTTGGACTCTACTTCTGGTAGATTGCTTGTCTCCATTTTGTGTAATTCTTTCTTTTTGGAATTTACTTTTTTTTTTTTTAATTTGGGACATGTTAGTTTATCTCCTCATTTTGGCTCCCTCCCAGTGTGTCTTTCTCTGTATTAGGTAGGGTTGCTATGCCTCCCAGTCTTAGTGCAGTAGTTTTGTGTAGTAGGTGTCCCATGGGGCCCAGCGGCAGAGTCTCCCTAGTTGCCTGAGCTGGGTGCTCTAGGAGTGTCTCTCATGTGGGTTGTGTGTCTCCTGTTGTAATTTAGTTGTGCCTTGATTGCTGTTCACCCATCAGTGGGAGGGATTGCCCCTGGGGCTAATTAGCTATGAGAACTGGCCAGGGCTACAGTGGAGAAGCTGTTGTGCAGGGGCTAAGTCTAAGGAGCAGAATTTGCTCTAGTAGGATTCTGGTGCTCTCCCATGTTGCCCTTTGGGCATTTCTTCCTTGGAGGTTTCAGGGTAATGCTCTCACTCAGTCTGAGCTGGTCATCAGGTGTGTCAGCCCTGGAGTCTTCTGGGAGAACCTCACTGCAAACCAAGTTCAGCTGCAACCTGTGCCCTGCTTGGGGCCACGGAGTATAAACCACAAAGCTACCACCTGCGCTATGCTTGGAGTTGCCTCAAGAGGCCAAGCTACATACCAAAGCTGGATGCCACTTGTGCCAGGCTGGAGCTACTCAGCATGAGATATAGGACAGGCTGAAGCTTGATGCTTCCTGTTAGTATTCTGTGAACCTTTGAGAGATTTTAGGAAAGTCTGTAGCATGAACCCAAACAGGCCACTATATGGAAAAGCCACTGAAAGCACCTTGTGTGTGCCCCAAATTTGGGTGGAGCATAGTCTCAGGGAATCACCAGGCAGGGAGGAAAATGGTGTTAGTTAAGTTGATAGAGTCAGATATAATGGTCACATGCATCTGCACACCAGAAGAAGGGAGGGCTCAACAAAGAAACAATAAATTCTGTCAGTACAGTGGTACCTCAGTTCACGAACTTAATTCATGAACTGACTCTGGTCGCGAACTGAATTGGTTGTGAACCGAGGCACAATTTCCCATAGGGTTCAATGTAAATCCGTTTAATCCATTCTGACCTTTTTTTTCGGTTTTTGAAGCACAAAAAATATGAAACAAATTACAATACACATTAATACAGTATAGTAATGTAGAAAGAGCACAACAAAAATCAAAAAAGTCACTGAAAGTACACACAGTGTACTTTTTTCTGTGTCTCTTTCTCTCCACGGTCTTCCTACAGGAAGTCACAACCATGTGACAGCCAGGAAATAGCATTAAAATGGTCGCGGCTCCTGTTCGTGAACCGAAGCGGAGTTTGTGAACCGGAGCACATTTTGATGAACTTTTCTGTTCGTGAACCGAGTTGTTCGTGAACAGAAGTGTTCATGAAC
>PVKE010005717.1:0-57677 GCA_004027555.1 Craseonycteris thonglongyai
GTGGGTCCTGCCTGGGCCGGAGCCGGGATTCGATCCTCGGTCCTCATGGCCTCAAAGCGAGCGCTCAACCCGCTGAGCCGTCCCGGCTTTCCCCTATTCAATAAAATTTTAATGTCAAAAGACTCATCTTAAGGTTTACTTTCTCCATTTTTAAAGCATCTTTGATTTTCTAAGTCCACAAAAATTTCTCTTTTCCTTCATATTATGGTATTTGTCTGCAGTCACCTGAGAAACTAAAAATATATAGCTACCTGGACCTCAACCCCAGAGATTCCAATTTAGTGCCTCTGGGATGAGACATATGAATCAACATTTTGAAGGCGCACCTGATAATTCTAATACAATTCTAGGCTTGGTATTCCAGCATTTTGCTAAGCTTAATACTGTCCAGTATTAAGTGCTTAACTGTGCAGGCAGTCCTTTTATAGCACTGTTACAGTATTTATCATATAACTAAACTCCTCAAAGGTAGCAACCCCTAGAAGGTAATGTAGTTTAGGGAGATAAGGTGTATCCAATAAAAGTTTACAGTGCTAATGAATGTGGGCTCTGAAGCACGGCAGAATTAGTCCCCAATCCTGTGCTACCTTTGACCTTGGACAAGTTACTTAACTCTAAGCTTTGGTTTACTCTTCAGTAAAGTAGGCATAAAAGGCCCTATCTTACAAGATTTTTAGGGATTAGATGAATTAATACCAGGACTGTCCACAAAGTATCAATTCATGTAGTATGAAAAATATAGGCATTTATGGTTGGATTTTTTCCAGACAGTCCTTGCATATATAAAGAATCTAGGACATTCTCTGACACATAGTGACAAGTGTTAAACACCTAGTCTACTCCCTTCAAAAAAGGACCACGTTTTAAAACATTTTGGTACCCTCCATATGACCTATCACTGCACTCTATACACAGAACACAATTAATAAAATTTTTTTTTTTTTGCCTTAACTACATCAAATACCAGTTGCCTCTCAGATTGGCATTCCACACATACCAGGTATGCTGGCCCTGAGATACTTTTGTAGATAGATCTCAGAGTGTAGCATAAATTCATTAAGTATAAAACAGTGGTGTGATGCCAACTTCACTGCCAACTATCTGCCTCACTTTAGAATATTCCCACAGAAGTCACAAGCACTCCCTTATGACAGAGCTTGGAAGCTCCAAACAGTGGTTGTTTTGTTTTTATAGATGTAATTTTCAAGAACCCAGTTTGTTTTTCTTATACTACTTACTTTGACACTATCTTTGTCACTTAGTTACTCTATAGAAATGAGCCATAAGATATCAGTATATACAGATAGCAACCTAAAATTACACCACTCCTCTTTTATAAAAGAAGCTAAGATAGCTCTGAATATAATAAACAATTTGAAGCCCTTAGTAAGTAAATTTCTGATGCCATCTTCAAAATGCAGTAGACTTTCAGTTAATTGGCATCCATGGGGACTGGTAGATGCCAGATAAATGTAAGGAGACTCTTTGTTAAACAGAACTCAAGCAACTGGCCCTCTCAAGGAACTGGCAAAATCTCAAGCAACCTTGAGAATGTTGGTTGCTTGAATTCTGATTAATGAAGGTTCTACTGTATTTTGAGCATCACTGAAAGAAACAAACACATTGCTAGGTATTTCCAACTGACTGAAAGATAGTAATAACTTTTTTAAAAATTTAAGAAAAGTGGATTTGAAGAGGGGTGATCATTAAAATGAAATATGTCATACCAAGGAGCATCAAGTAAACATAAGTTTGATACTCCTAGTTTTACCAAATACTTCAAACTTATACAAATTTCTCTCTTAAAGAAAGAACCACACTTGGGCCAAAGTTCTAAGATTACTATGCAAGTAAGCAATGAGACTCACAAAAAATTATTTTTCGGATAAAGTTTTCACTTGGCAATTTTCAAATACCATAGGTTGAATATCAAATGCAGAACGTGAGGCAGTTTTTTTCACATGAAACTGAAAACTAAGAGTCCAATGCTAACATCCCCTAGATAAATTTTACACATATCAAACTTTTAAATAAGGATTAGTGGGAGTGAAGCTCTCTCTCAAACCACAATGATTCTATTTACCCATGAGTCTTGGCAACTCTAAACATAGCCATGAGAAAGCTAACCTATGTTACTTTTAAGAGTTATTCCGATTTTTAAAAAAGATTTATCTTATTGTTTGAGAGAAGAGGAGAGAGCGCAAGAGACAGAGAGAGAGAGGAGGGGGAGGACCCAGAGCAGTCTCCATAGTTGTACATCATTAGTTGTGACATGGTTTCATTCCACACAGGTGGATGTGGGGCCATGACAGGCAGGAACTGAACTGGGGGCCTCCCGTGTGGGAGGCAAGAACCTTCGCCACTGAACCACCCTGGTGGTTACTAGTTGCGCCCCAGTTCAGCATATGGGTTTGCACGGCTGGGGCTGAAAATTGAAAAGACCTCATGATTGTGAGGCAAGGACTTAGCTGCTGAGCTAATCCCAGCATCCCTGATTCTGCCTTTTAAGAGGAGAATCTTTCCCCACATCTTTAATGTAATCTCTCATTAGAAATATTAAAGGATAGAAATAAAACACTTAAAAGCAAGGGTCAATTATTTTCATTTAGATTACGGAGACTACATATTATACTATTTTTATGCTGAATATTAGTAAAGTCTCTCAGTTAAATCTTAACATTTGCTTTACATCAATTAATATTTATATGTCAATCAATAAATCTTAGAATTTACTTAAACTTATGCACTGTTCGCAAACAGAATCTAATTTGTCACAAGTTTCCAAATAATAACTTGCATGTTCACTTTTTTTTTTTGCTCTTTACTAATATAATTCACCATGCTTAGAAAATAGTTTATCCCAAACACCAGTTTGACTTACATTATCATGTTTAAAAAAACATAACATCTTCAATTCCCGGAAGACCCTTTTGCAAGAGACCAGATTCTGGAAGACGTTGGGCATCTTTTTGAGTGCTACTCTCTTTCCATCTCTTGGATCTGTTACTGACCTAAAGAAGCAATATTTAGGGAGAGAGGAAAAAGAAGACAGAGAAGTCAATTCCAAACCTTATTCTTTATGTTTCAGAGCATGACAAATATCTTTATTTAAAAAACTAAATATTAAGTCCACGTAATAATGCTTAAGGTGTCAGGGAGAAACATGAAAAGAAGTATGTACCTATAATCAAAGGGAACGTCTGTCTAGACCACACAACTCATTTGCCATGCGTTTTTCATTTTTAAAAAATTCCCGTCTAAATTTCTAAAACACGTAGTCTTTCTGGGAGGTGACCTAGCAATACATCTGAGGTATGAGGGCTATTAGTGGCAAAGCCATTTTAAAAATGGCAGTCAGGATTGGGGGAGGGGAAAGTATAGAATATTTACATGAAGGAGGTCAAATTCGTCTTATTCTTTATTTTTGAAACCAAATTCAAGATGGAAGAGATGTTCACTCACATGTAATCACATTTAGTTCAACATAGAGAACAGAATTGAAATATTTTGGTTTCTTATATAAGTGAATAGCTTTTAGTAATAAGGATTTCAGTACCACCAGTAGCTGAACAGTATCCCCTCCTGAGAAGACTGTGGGCCAGCATACTGCTATAACTTCTAGGTTATGAAAAGCTCTTCCCTCTGTTTCTCAGCTCTTAGAGTAAGTACTCACTTTTTACTAGCTTAGTGTCCCCTTATTTCTCTTTTAGCCTCCTAACACCTATATAACCAATTTCCTGTGCTTGAAATACTAGTGTGGTTTCCATCTCTCTGACTAGACAGAATGGATACAGATTAAATCAAAGTTAAAAAAAAAAATCAATAAATGTTGGTAAATATGGCCAATTGGTAAACTGATTTTCCATATATCAACAAAGCCTTTTTTCTTTCATCTATGAATGGTTGCCCTTGTACAATATATTCCTGTCAGATTTATTCTGCTAGATTCACATTACCACTATCATTCCCAGCTACCATTATCTTTCAGTATTGTTTCAGTCATCCAATGTTCTGACAATACCTCCCAGATTTGTGTCATTTAAAAAAATCTGATCTCAATGCAATCAATGCCTTTTTCTAAATTTTAAATTAAAATTTAGAACACAACTCAGAAGAGATCCCTGCAACAGATATAACACTAGAAACCATCTATGAGACTGGCATCTGATCATTAATCTTAGATATGATTACCAAATTATTTATTTAATAAATTACAAGTCACTTGGTTTATTTCTCCATCTTGTGTACAAGGAAATCAGACATTCATCAAGTCACCTTCAAGAAAGTAAAGCATTCCTGTTATCTACCTGTCTAAAAACCACAACAAACTTCTTTATGAATTCCATGACTTCTTTATAAATTTATCTTAGTGCTCACTACGTTTCCTAAATGCTTATGAAACTCTTTTTTAAAGAGATTAATTTTATTGTTTGAGAGAAGGTGAGAGAGAGAGAGCGAGAGAGCAAGAGCAAGAGCAAGAAACAGAGAGAGAGAGAGAAGGGGGGAAGGGCTGAGAGAGCCCAGAACAGCCTCCCTAGTTGTACATCACTAGTTATGACATGGTTCCATTTCAAACAGGTAGATGTGGGGCCATGTGGGGTGGGAACTGAACCAGGGGGCTCCCTCATGGCAGGTGAGAACCTCTGCTGCTGAGCCATCTTGGTGGTTACCAGCTGCGCCGCAGTTCAGCATATGGGGTTTGCACAGCACAGGGATGGGAATCGAACCCTGGACCTTGCCATTGCCAGGCAAGTGCCCAACTGCTGAGCTATCCTGGCTTCGCCTGCTCATAAATTCTTAAATGGTACATTCTAGTTCTTTAAACAGCAAGAGGACTCTTTCTTCCAATGATTGGAAATTTGGTAAAATAATATTTATTATTTTTAATTTTTTTTAAAGATTTATTTTTATTGTTTTTGACAGAGAGGGGGGGAGAGAGAGAGAGAGAGAGAGAGAGAGAGAGAGAGAGAGAGAGAGAAGGGGGAGGGCCCAGAACAGTCTCCATAGTTGCACATCATCGGTTTTTCCACATAGTTTCATTCCACAGGTGGGCATGGGGCTGCACAGGGCAGGAACTGGTCTGGGGTCTCACCCCAGTGAGAACTGATCTGGGGGCACTCCCCAGTTCAGCATATGGGTCTGCACAGGCCAGGGCTGGGATTCGATCCTCGGTCCCCAGGTCTGCAAAGTGAGCGCTTAACCCACTGAGCCATCCTGGCTTCCCCGTATTTTTAACTTTTTTTTTTATTTTTTTTAATTTATTGTTAAATTTGATGAGGTTACATTGGTTGGTAACAATTAGACAGTTTACAGATGTACAAGTCCACCTCACTATTTTTAACTTTTTAACAGCTCAACATGTAATTCAAATAGGCTAAGACACCTAACATTCTTGACTATTGTTTAAAAAATACCAACCAAAATCCACAACTCTGCTTAAAATCGCTATAAATTAGAAAAGTAAAATACAAGGTCTGACAATTAAGTTTGAGAACTCATCCTAGAAAAAGTGCTACCTACCTCATTGCTGAATATCACTATGGTCACCTTTGAGGTACTGCGCTTGGGAAGCTATGCAACAATGCCAGTGCCTAGTCCACCCTTCAAAGCAATTTTGAAACTCTTTTCTGGAATGGCCATCAGAGCTGTCATCATATTACCCTTGATGTCCTTCCTGAATGTCATCAAATGTCTCTCTTTCAATATTTCCTTTATCTTCCGGTAAAGAAAAAAGTCACAGGGGACCAAATCAGGTGAGTAGGGAGGGCATTCTGATATAGTATTTGTTTACTGTCTAAAAAGTCCCTCATAGACAGTGCCGTGTGAGCTGGTGCTTTGTCATGATGAAAGAGCCATGAGTTGTTGGTGAAAAGTTCAGGTTGTTTTTCTCTTTTTCAGTCTTTTCAGTACTTCCAAGTAGTCAACTTGGTTGACTGTTGGTTCAGTTGGTACAAATTCATAATGAACAATACCTCTGATATGAAAAAAGGTTAGCAACATTGTTTTGACTCTTGATTTGGACCGATGGGAAGTTTTTTGGTCATGGAGAACTGGCTGAATTCCAATGTGCAATTGGACACTTTGTTTCAGAGTCATATTGGTACATCTATGTTTCATTAGTAGTGACAACATGGCCCAAAACATTGTCTTGCCTCTCCAAAAGGTCTTGGCAAACTTGGACTCTCCTTTGCTTTTGTCTACTGGTGAGCTCCTTCGGGACCATTTTTGCACACACCATTCTCATGCCAAGATTTTCAGTTAAGATTTTCCAAACTGTTTAGTCTACTAGGCTTCTCACAGTCATCTAACGATTTTAACACACAATTTGATGAAGTTTTGCAATGTTTTTGTCAGTTCTGCTCATTATTGGCCACCCTGACCTCTATTCATGAGTGATGTTTTCTCTCCCCTCATAAAAACACTTAATACATTTGTATACTGCCGTTTTCTTCACATCATTATCCCCATAAATTTGGATTAACATGTCTCTGATTTCACTTCTGCTCTTGCCAAGTTAAACAAGAAGTTAAATGTTTGCTCGTTGCTCTAATTCAAGCTCTGACATTCTTTTGACAGCACACAAAAACACACAACAATAATAAACACCACTCAGCAAGACACTGCACATGTCAACATGAACACGGATGAGACACTGATATACCAAGGTTATGAAACCTTCTAAGTTATTTGTACAGTGCTGCCAAATAAGCGCATGGAGGCAAGTTTGAGAACTTAATTGTCAGACCTCGTAGGAAGAAAATATAATCTTTCATTCATACTATATTTTGTTTAAATATACCACATCTGGGGGATGCCTGGATAGCTCAACAGGTGGGATGCTTGCCTTGCAACTGTAATGTCTAGGGGTCGAATCCCGGTCCCGCTCTGGCCCATGCAAACCCACATGCTGAACTGAGGCACAAGTGGATGCTGTTAGGATGGTGGCAAAGGTTCTTGCATCCCCCAGTCTCGTTCTGCTGCACAGGGCCCCACGCCCACCTTCAAGGAATGAAACTAAGTCATAGCTAATGATATACAACGATGGAGACTGTTCTGGATCCCCCTCCTTTCTATCTGTCTCTCTCACCTTCTCTCAAACAATAAATCTTAAAAATATATATATACCACTTGTGTAGCTAGAAACTAAAAGAGAAAAATGTCAATGAAGTAGCAAGGAAGGAAAATTTGGGATCACACATTGTATAGTTGTCAATGTCTCTTGAGTTTTCTTTAATGTAGGACAGTTATTTAGCTTTTTTTTTTTTTTTTTGGTTTTTCATGACACAGGCATTTTTTAGGAGTATAGGCCAGTTACTTTGTAGACTGCTCCTTAATATAGGTTTGTCTGGTGTTTTCTCATTAGATTCAGCTTACGCTTTTTTTTTTTAGAAAGAGGTTCTTTTATTATATATATATATATATTTGTTTTTGACAGAGAGAGAGAGAGAGAGAGAGATACAGAGACAGGGAGAGAACTGAACTGGGGGAACTCCCCAGTTCAGCATATGGGTCCGCACGGGCTGGGGCCGGGATTCGATCCTCGGTCCCCAGCACTGCAAAGTGAGCGCTTAACCCACTGAGCCATCCCAGCTTCCCCAGGTTACGCATTTTTAACAGGAGTAACGGAGAAGTGATGTCTTCTTAGTGCATCATTTTAGGAGGCTCACAATGCCAATTTTCCTCATTACTGGTGCTGATGTTGATCAACTGGATGGTTTTTCCATTGCAAAGTTGCTATTTTTTCCCTTTGCAATTATGTGAATATTCTTTTCCTCATCAAACTTTGAATCACTACTTTTGGCATTCACTGATTTTTTGCCTGAATCAGTTATTAATATGACTGCCAAATGATACTTTAATTTTAGTACCTATACAATAAATATTAGTTTTAAAAAATGAGTGCATTGATTTAACACAGTGGCCTTTCCAGAGGCTTCATGTAGAAATACTCCTTCTCAACTTCTGACTTTTACTGGTCTTAACCCTACTGTGGTGAGAAAAGCTGTTCTAAGGTAAACTTATAACTTGCTTAAGGTTAGTGTTGTACCTTGTAATGTTCACAAAGCAGCATTTCATTTTATTATTCATACAGAAGTCAGTCAGGCCTGGGGCTGGTCACACTAGAACTCTAATGAATGTGAATGGCTGTGCAGTAATTTCACGCCATGTTGAGTTTGTTCTCTTTATTTGAGGTAACAGATGTTTTAGTTCAGCACAAATAGTACTACAGAACACAGATAAGTGTGGAAGCCTGTTACACAGGAATTCTTTTATTTTCTTTGTTACTGAAAAACTTGTGCATAGTTTCTCTGCTGATGTAAAAGCCTGGTTATTCCAACTGCACTTGTTGTTTTTTGTTTGTTTGTTTGTTTGTTTTGCAGAGAGAAAGAGAAGTGGGAGGGCCCAGAGCAGTCTCCATAGTTGTACGTCATTAGTTATCGACATACAGGTAGTTTCATTCCACACGTGGGTGTGGGGCTGCACAGGGCAGGAACCAGGATGTGGACCTCCTGCATAGGCCCTGGCAGGAACTGAACTGGGGGCATACCCCAGTTCAGCATATGGGCCCGCATGGGTAGGGGCTGGGATTCGATCGTTGGGTCCTGGGACTGAAAAGTGACTGCTCAACCTGCCGAGCCATCCCAGCATCTCCCCAACTGCACTTGTTAATGAAGCTCCAGCTGTTGCAATTACAATATTTACAGCAACTTGTCTCATTTCAGAAAAAAGGAGCCATCCTTCCACCTACAATTAATTCACTTACTCATCAGTTACTTTCTCCATTAAATGCTGGATGCCCTAAATAAAAGTGTATCTGTCATTTCATCTAATTAGTTTCATGAGCATTCAAGTTACACTAACAGTACTTACACCCTAAATTTTAAATTGTTTGATTCTGTAACACAATATTATAAATAGTTTTAAGGGTTGTGAGAAAAATCCTTCCTTTCTTACATGGTCCCATAATGCATCAGTCCTTTTGTGCACTTATAATCCAAGTTCAACTTTTTTTTTTTAATAGCCAGAAGAATTCACAAGCCATTCATTCTTCATTCAGAGAGTACAGAGTCCATCAAAAGAGTACGTTACCAAAACAGGAAGCTTTTTAGATCTGGTATGGTTGTTTTGCTATAGTTTTCTTAATCCCAGGAAACTGACTATTGCCACAAATCTGTTTAAATTACTGACAAGCAGAAGTGTTGGAATGAAACTAGAGTGAAATTATGAAGATACTTTCGTAGGTACTAGAATGTTACATTACAACATCTTTACATTAATATAGTTAGCAAGAACCTCTAAGAAATTATATGTTCCTTCTTTATATTATGTTAAGAATCTTTGCTCACATCTTAGTAGTTTGAAGTTCATGTTTCTGATAAGGTTAACCATTCAAAGCAAATAAATAACTTATAATGAGAATGCTTCAACCTGGATTAAGGAAATCAGGTTCTTCTAATTCTATTCACAGAATTTGTAATCAGCAATCTTCTATTTTTTTGCTATACAGATGCAATCAGCAATCCTCTAATTTTTGCTATAAATACAATTACTTCATCAACTGTACCAATAGAGTACACATCTCAATAACAGAATCTCCTAACTAGACTGTAAATATTTAGACTACTGCTTTCACATTCATTTTGAAATTCATTTCCTTAAAAGTTATTTTTACTTGTATTTAGATTAAGTCTGCTTGAGAAAACAATAGCAAACTATGAGGCAAGATTTCTGATAACAAATAAAAGTCTAAAAAAATCTATCTTATTTATATCTTAGTCCTTAGAATAAAGAATTTATTTTCATGTCTCGCTGGGTTTTTTTAACCAGAATTTTAACAGGCTACAGTTTGTGTGCACATTGACATAATTTACAGAGCTGTATACTGTTTAGAAGAACAAACTCATCAGGCTTCCCTGCTTCCACCCAAAAACACTTACAAAGGATTCTTGTCTTTCATATTTAATTTGTTCTAACCAGGGGTTTCAGATAAAAAAAAAATGCTGATCCACATCTGCTATTTGCAGTTAGCTCTCTATATCAGACAGAGATTCTTTTCTTCTTTTTCAAAATATTTATTTAAATGAGTGCTAAATTTGTTAATCTGATATTACAAGGGAAAAAGGCCTTAAACAATAGCTAAACTAAAGCAGTGACAGTTTATTTTTTCTCATCCTAACACTATTGATCAGAAGCAGCAAAACATCCGTATTCAACAGGAGTTAAATATAGACTTAAAGACATTCTTTGTGTTTAAATAAGTATAAATAGCAATGATCCAGCAGGTGAGACAGTATTGGGGTATTCTGAGCTGCAGAGAGACACCCAGGGTGCTGATAAGGGAGGATAAATAAGGAACAGGCAAGCTATCCAATATCAGGCTGCCTTATTTATTTCAAATACTTATTACTAGTGATTAAGATCTAACTTTTAAGGCCTCCTCACTCTGCACCAAAAATAATTGGTTAAGTTAAAATGAAGGTAAAATCACTTATGCTAATTACCGTTGTCTTGGGAGTATTTTATTGTTTTTTAGACTATGTATTAATTAGTTCCATCCTTACTGCAGATGCTGGGAAGATATATAGAGACAAATCTTCCTCAGTCTCTGTGAGGAGGCAGACCTGCTTTTTTCAATGTGGATTTTCTCATGTTAGAGGGTAAACATGGCACACAGCCTAGTCTGCCAAGTCTAAGAACTTTTCATGGCCCACTAACTACAGCTTTCTCCTAGAAACAAACCTATGGATATTGTGTGGTAGGAAAAGCAGTTGCAGTGAATGAAAGGTTTCTTTAAAAAGCCACAAAGGAAAACAATTTACAATTGTATCTCCTTGCATTGTAACACTTTGGGCAGAGGATGCAAAGGGTAACCAAAACTAAAACAATGTCACACAAAAAATGTGCTTGCTTTTAATCCAACTGATGATTTCCTGAAAGAGATATGTCCAGTAAGAGAAACACTGAGGAATACAAATTTTAATTTTAAAATTAAAGAATGGAGGGAAGCTGGAATGGCTCAGTGGGTTAAGCGCTTGCTTTGCAGCCCTGGGGAATGAGGATCAAATCCCGGCCTTGGCCTGTGTGGGCCCATATATGGAAGCCCCCAGTTCGGTTCTTGTACCCCTGGTTTGGCCCCTGGCTCGAGGGTGTGTGCCTCTCATGTGGGAGGCCCCCAGCCCAGTTCCTGCTCTGCATGGCCGCGCCCACCTGTGTGGAATGAAACCATGTCAAAAACTGATGACATACAAACTATGGAAACTGTTCTGGGCTCTCCCCCTTCTCTCTGTCTGTGTCAAAAACAATAAAATAAATCTTTTAAATAAAGAATGGAAATTTTTGTTGCACATTCTATTTACAGATATAGAAGACAATAAATGAAAGAAAAGAAAGGTTTTATTCACATGGTAGGTTTATAACAATATTATTTTGCTGATGTCAAAAATTGTAATGAATTTAGAAACAAAGTTCACATCATCATAAAAAAATTGTTTTTAATTGCCATAGAAAATGCTTTATCATTTAGTATCTCAGTGACTAAGCTAATATGTATTAAAATATTTAGGAAGCAAATACTGTTGATATAACTTGAATGCTCATGAAAGTAATCAGATAAATTAAATTAATTAACATAAAACATAAGTTCTAATATGTTAGTTAAAAGCAAACTATCTGAATATAACAGCCAGCATACCAGTAAAGAGTCAGTTTTAAAATAAAAATAAAAATTTGAATATGACTTGGACTTATGGTTGTAAAGAAAATGTTATTATTTTCTAGAGATGTATAGTTTAGGTATACATAGGTGACATAACATGTTATCTTAAGATTTGTCTTCAAATACTTCAGTATTATTGAAACAAATGAAGCATTTTATCTTGATAATTATTTAATGTGGTTGGTGGGTATAACAGTCTAGCTATTCAAAAATAAATTTATGTTTGAAATTTTCAAAATAAAAAAATTGAAATGAAAAATAAAACTAAATACTAGTTACAATAATATCAAAAGTACCAAATATCTGAGATTAACACTAACAAAGCTATGCAGGACTGAAAAAACAATACACAGAGAAATTAAAGACATAAATAAATGATGAGACATAACACAGTCATGGATTAGAAAACTCATTATTGTAAAAATTTTAATTGTCCCCAAACTAACTTATTGATGCAGTGAAATTCCAATCAAAACCCCCAAACATTTTCTTTTTGTGGACAAAT
The DNA here is from genome assembly GCA_004027555.1 of Craseonycteris thonglongyai. NCBI lineage: Eukaryota > Metazoa > Chordata > Mammalia > Chiroptera > Craseonycteridae > Craseonycteris > Craseonycteris thonglongyai. The sequence goes on from PVKE010005717.1 coordinate 12,222, forward strand.
TAGTTACAAAGTTTTTATGGAAATGCAATTGTGCCATGGACAGCTAAGACACTCTTGAAGAAGAATAAGGTGGGAAAAATGGCTCTACCAGATATGAAAACTTATAAAGCTATAGTAATTTAGACTATAATTTTGTTGCAGTAGACCAATGAAATATAAATACGACCTGGAAATAGTTTCTTGCATTAGTATAAAGGTGTCTTTATCGTCGGAAAGGTTGTACCTTAAAGCTTTTGTTTCTCAGTTTCAAATCCATCTATCTAAACACTGCTCTATACTACTGGAGCTAACACTCTGCAAACCAATTTGGTTTTGCCAACTAGCTTCATGTTACCGTAGGTTCTGCCAATTGGGGGTTGTAAGAGACTGCAAGGCTGGAGGAGGAAAAATAGACTTGCTCCTTCCTGCAGGCTTCCTGTCTCTTGTTTCTGTGTCACCCTAACACTATTTCTTAACTCCCAGCAGTGGTGGTGTCTTCCTGTAAGAGCAGCTAAACCCAGTTACAATCTCCCTACCACTTGCAGAACCACTCTCATGCTTTCTCCATCCCAGATAGCAGCACTAGGGAGTTAGTATCCCCCTTCCTTAGATGTCTGCAATTCTGCTGTACGGGGTACTAAACTTAGTAATTCCAACTTCTTCCCAGTATCCCTCCAGCTACATTTAAAGATGGTAGCTACTACTTCCCTGATACCTTAGTGTTTTCTTCGTGTCTTTTTAATTACCTACATTTTACTTTAAACTCAAGTTACAAACAACTTTACAACTAATCAGCAATTTCCCTCCATCCCCATATTAAACTGTTCAAATACCTAGTATAATTTCTTTCTCCTGATTGGACCCTGACAATGACAACATTCTTTTCAATGTATGGTACTAAATTCAATAGTCTGACCATACATACTGTTCGAAATAGTACAGTTCTGTTGTTTACTGTCCCAAATAGCCCTATTATCAATTAAAGAAATTACATTCATAGTTTTACCTTCCCTTAAGAAAAACTTAAGACACAAACATATAATAGTTTCTTGGTATATTCTACCAAATGTTTAAGTAATAAACAAAACCAATTCTACAAGAACTCTTTCAGAAAATAAAGGGAACAATACTGAATTCATTTTATAAGATTAGTATTCTCCTAGTATCAAAAGCACAGACATTACAAGAAAAGAGATTATAGACTAATATCCTTCAAGAACATAAAATGCAAGTTACAAAAATCCTTAAAAAAATGTTAGCAAATTGAATCCAATGGTATATACAAAGGAAAATTAATCACAATCAAGTGTGGTTTAACCTGGGAACACAAGGTTGATTTAACTTCTGCAAGCAAATCAATGCAACTGACCATATTAGAAAAAAGGAAAAATAGAATGCAATATTTGAATAAATATAGAAAAGGCAGTTGAGAAAATTCAATACTCTTTCATGATTAAGCAGGTGATCACTTCCTCAACTGACAGCTAAAATCATACTCAATGATGAAAGGCTCAGTTTTTTAACATCAGAGACAAGGCAAGATGTCCACTCATACCACTTCTATTTAACAGTGTACTGGAGTACCTAGCCAATGCAATTAAGGGGGAAAATAAATTAAAGGAATATGGGTGAGAATTTAAGAAGTAAAACTGTCCTCATCAACAGATGACATGATCATGCATGTAGCAAACACTAAGGAACCTACACAGAGCTATCAGAATAAATTAAGGTAGCAAAGTAATAGGATCTGAGTTTAATATACACAATTCAATGGTATCTCTATGTACTTGGCTATCAATGAACAATTAAAGAAAAAATTTCAAAAACCCCACCAATAAAAAAACAATGTACTTAAATTTAATGAAAGATGTGGAAGATTTATATACACTGAGAACCATAAAACAATGCAAAGGGAAATTACAGCCAAACTAAATATTAATAAAGAAATATACAATGTCCACTGGCTTCAAAGACTTAATATCATTCAAACAGCAAACATTTTAAAGCTGATTTTTAGATTCAATGCAATTCTACTCAAAATCCTACAGGCTTTATAAAAGAAATCAACAGCTGATTTTAAAATTTACATGAAAGCAGAAAGGACTTAGAATATGCAAAACAATTCTGAAGACACAGTAAAAGGGCTTGCCTTGCCTTATTTCAAGAATTATTACAAAGCTACAGAAATCAAGATGGTGTGGTACTGGCATAATGATAAACATACATACATAAAACAGGAGAGTCCAAAAATAGACCCACACTTACATGCCAACTGATTTTCAACAAAGGAGCCAAAGTACGAGGGGTGGGTAGTCAAGAAGTTTGTGGAAAGGGAAGAAGGGTTAAAAAAAAAACGAAACTACTAAGTACTATTTTTCCTTTTCAATATATTCACCCTTAACCCTAATACAACTTCTCTGATCTTTCAATAAATTCATACCCTCGAAAAAAAAAAATTTTGTTTTTACCCTCAAATTGTAGCTTTAACCTTTTTGTTGTCTGTAAACTTCTTCTCTTCTTTTCATATTTGGGAACAAATAATAATCAAATGGAGCCAGGTATGCACTGTAGGGAGGGTGGTTTAATGTATGGAAGCCACAGTCATGAAGAACAGCCAATACAATATTGCATGGGCACGTTGTCTTGCAAAAGCAGTAGCCTTTTGGTCCATTTTCCTCCTTCAGATTCTTTTAACTTTTTCAGCAGACTGGAATAGTACTCTCCAGTTACTGTGACACCCTTATCCTTGAAATTGATCAGCAGGATACTCTCCGTGTCCCAAAGAACAGCAGCTATGATTTTTCCAGCCAACGGTGTCACCTGGAACTTCTTAGGCGGTGGCGTGCCCATTTCATGCCGCTGCATGGACTCCTGCTTTGACTCAGGCTCATAATGATGAAGCCAAGTTTTATCTCCAGTGACAATCTGATTGAAAACTTCATCTTTGTTGTCTCTGCAGAGGTCCAAAAACTGTGGTGAACACTCAACGTGCTGTTTATTGTGAAGTAGCATGGGCATTCTCAGCACCCATCTTACACTGACTTTACATAGCTCAGATGCTGAGAGAATATTGAAAATGGTTGTAGGTGTTATCCCAACTATTTCTGCAAGCTGATTTTTATTCAGTATGGCATCTTCTACTACAAGTTTTTCAACTTCTCTGACAATGTCTGAGGAAGTGGCCTCAACAGGGAGTCCTGGACAGAGGTGTCTTCAATCAACTCTCTGTCTTGCTTAAGAAGGGTATGGCATGTAAACCATGAATTTCCCAGGGCAACAGTCCCCATAGAGTGTTAACATTTCTTCCAAAATGGTTTGAGGTGTCTTTCCTTGTTTTGTGAGAAATTTAATGATGGCGCAAAGTTCAATTTTATCCATACTTGGGATTTTCTTCATGTTTGATGTGCTTCTTCAGTAATATCTGAAAGAACACGGACGCAAATAGGCTGAAGTGTGGCATGTATACTATTATAAAAACAAGTCACACAATCAAACTGTGTACACCAGCACTCTCACTTCTCTGGTAACACCCTGTTCCTTGAATTTCTTGACAACCCCTTGTAATTTCAGTGGAACAAAAGTTGGTTTTTTTTTTACCCAATATTGCTGGAATAATGGAATAACCAACCATATGAAAAACAATTCACCATGATCCTTACCTCAGACTATGCATAAAATTAATTCAAAGTTGATCACAAACCTAAATGTAAGAGTTAGAATTACAAATTTTCAGGAAAAAAATAGAAGAGACATTTTGTAATGTTGTGTTAGAGAAAGATTTCTTAGATAGGACACAGAGCATAAGCTACAAAAGAAGAAAAATAAAATAAACATCAAGATTAAAAACTTTTGCTCTTCCAATGAAACTGTTAAGAAAATAAAAAGGCCAGCCATCAAATGGGTGAAAACGTTTTTAAAAACATCTGACAAAAGGTATGTTATAGCCAGTATATATCTCTTTCAACTCAATAGTAAAAAGACTAACAACACAAAAATTAATAAAAGAACTGGACATTTTATAAAAGAAGAAATGCAGATGTAGAATATGCACCTGAAAAGATATTCAACATTAGAATTAAAAGAACGGCAAATTAAAACCACAGTGAGTTTCCACTACACATCCACCAGAATGGCTAAAGTTTAATAAAACTGACATTTGTAGTACTAAATTATACTGTTGTAGTTATGAACATGTTTCTCTATTCCAATAAAATGTAAGCTCATAGAGAAAAAAAAAAGACTGACAATAATAAGTGGTAGTGAGGATCTGGAGCAACTTGAACTTTCATACATTACTGGTAGGAATGTAATGATCACTTTGGAAAGCAGTATGGCAATCTGCTATAAACGTAAGCATATACCTAACATGTGACCTTGCAATTCATCTTCTAGGTATCCAAGAGCAGTAAAAAAATGTATTCATGTAAAAACTTGTACATAAAAATTCACAGCATGATTCCTAACAGCCAAAAATTCAGTGCAATCCAAATGCCCTTCAACTGATGAATGGATGAACAAATTTTAGCACATTCATATTATAGAGTACAATTCAATATTGCAAATGAAATATTAATAAAACAATGTGGATGAATCTCAAAACAATGCTAAGTAAAAGAGGTCAAATCACATGTGCCATATGATTCCATTTGTTTTAAACTCTAGAAAAGACAAAACTGCAGTGACAGAAAGTAGATCAATGGTTGCCTTGTTTTTACAGGTGGGAGAGGGAACCAACTACAAAGGAATGGGAGGAAACTTTTTAGGGTTAGAGACTTATTCTGTCTTGATTGTGTTGGTGGCTGTACAATTGTATATAACTACCCAAATTCATCAAATTGTACAATTGAGTGAATTTACTGTATATGAATAAAACTTAAAAAAAAAACAACCCACAAAATCAGAAACAAACAAAAATGGTGCTCCACTTTACTAATAAAGGAAATGACGTTGAAACCATGAGCTACTGGGGAAGCCAAGATGGCTCAGCAGGTTAAGCGCTCACTTTGCAGCCCCGGGGATGGAGGATCAAATCCTGGCCCTGGCCTGTGAGGACCCATATGCTGAACTGGAGTGTGCTTCCCATGCAGGAGCCCCGCCCCCCCACCCCCCACCCCAGTTTGGTTCTTACTGGGGCAAGCTTCCCATGTGGGAGGCCCCGGCCCACCTGTGTGGAACAAAACCATGTGGAAAACTGATGACGTACAACTATGGAAACTGCTCTGGGCCCTCCCACTTCTGTCTCTCCCTGTCTCTATCAAAAACAATAAAATAAATCTTAAAAAAAAGAAAAAGAAACCATGAGCTACTGTATTTTCTTCAATAGACTTGGCAAAAGTTACTCTAGTGGAGATAAAAGATGTTGATTAGTGTAATATTTTTGTAGTAATATGGCATTGTATATCTAAACTCTTGAAAAATGAGCAGACCTTTTGACCCAGCAATTTTATTTCTAGGTATTTTTACTATAAAAATAATCATACAAATTAAATAAGACTACATATAAGAAAGGTACTGAAAAGCTTTCCATAATGGTGAAAAATAACTGTGCCAAAAGCCCTGTATGTCCAACAACAGGTTGATCAGTTAAATAATGAAATATCCATCCAATTAAAATTATGTGGCCAAAAATATACATACATCCTTACTGATGTATGACGATACAACACTGGTTTTCTTCCCTTTCCAGCATTCTAACTTGGTACCTTTCACAAAAATGTTTACTCCCTGCTTGTAGGAGTTACGGTAAAAATGGCTGACTGGTGACTATTCTAACAGTCAGATTTCTACACAGTAGAAGAAAAATAATCAACCATTTCTGTCCTCTTTTACCCCATCTCAGGCATATGAGGCTGTATTTTCTGTCTAATTTTTATGGCAATTAAATAAAAATAAAGAACCGTTGAAACTGACTACGTATTATCACAAATTATTTTACTTGAGCAACTACTTTATTTTAAAAGCCCTGTCCCATAAATTTATGTTATTTTATGATAGATAAAGGAGTAACAGAAGGTTCTGATATATACTTTTTAGGTTTAGGTTTGTATTATTTGGGCCTCAGTTTCTTATGTATAAAAGGAAAATGGGAGGGTATGGGATTAGCTCATTTCTAATTTGAAAGAAGATAAATCTATTAAAAAGTCAGTCAATACCTTCAAAAATTATAGAATTGGCAAATGCAAAGTGCCAAGAAATAAATCTTTGTCAACTGGTCTGGTATACCTTGTAAACATTCACTTAAAGATTAAAAAAAGAAACAGAATATTTATTGAATCTTGGTATATTTACTGTATTTTTTGCTGTGTATAATGCATCCTATGTACAATACACACCTGCATTTCTGGCCCAAACTTTCAGGGAAAGATCCTTCATTTTAATTTTTAAATTCAAATATTTATTTGTTTATATGTAGGTACTTCTTTTTTGCATTATAAAGGAAATTTAGCATTCATCATATTATTGTATTCCAGGATATTGTTATTGATTTCTAGAGTTACACTTTTAACTCAAAAGCATACATAAAAGAATTAAAAACATTTATATAGCTATAGAATTAGTACTACACATATATAATACGCAATCTTATTTTTCCCTCACAAATTTAGGCAAAAAAGTGCTCATTATACAGACAAAATATGGTAAGTCTAGAGAACATTCACTGTATCATAAAAACAGAAATTCAATCTGTCAAGGAGACTAACAAAGGCAGGAATCACAACTGAAAAGTGATATAGCCTCAATGGTTTCCTAGCTGCTAAGATTTAAAGTCAATTACCTTACTTGAAGACAATGAAAATGCATGGACATCTGTCATTATAATCACATCAGCATCAGGTAATAAGATATCCACTACTCCCACAACTACAGGTAATTTCAAAAAGAAAAGAGCAATATACTGCTAGTTATTCAAGGTTAATAATTTATCATACCTACTTTAAAATAATGTTTCCCAATCCAACCAAGTTCAGATATTCAAGTAAAATAAGGATAATTCATTTATAAAAATGAAATACAACTTGGGTTTCCACTTAACAAACATTATTACCACGTCTAACAAATTTGCCCTGCAACTCAGCGTATCTTAATTCAAAGAAAGAGTAAATAATCTATGTAAAATGTTTGTAAATTTGACTGTAAAGAAAGATTTGAGTTTTACTTGTTTAATGCCCCACCAAAGAACACAAATTAAACATACACAAATACCACGGGGGACCTTCCCCCTCCAAATGGAATTTATTTATAAAAAATTGTGTATTTATTCTTTCTTACATGCTTCAACGTCAGGCACCTTCCAAGTACTCTACATTTGCTGCAATACACATATTAAGATGCTTTTCCCACTGCTCAAAACAATTTTCAAACTCTTGAATTATGCCTTTATTGCTTCTGCCGTTATTTGTTTCACCTCTTCCACATCAGCAAAATGTTTCCCTTTAAAGATGTTTTTTCATCTGAGAAACAAAAAAAAGTTTCTCCAGGCAAGATCCAGTTTGGAGGGAGGGTGGGGTTCGGGAATCATGCCATTTTTTGGTCAAGAACTGCTGAACAGTCAGCACCATACATTGTATAAATCACCCATCATGAAATGAGCAAACTCGCTGAGTGTCCAAAAGCATTCACTGAAGCTGAATGCAGACTCTCACAACAATGTCAGCGGGTATACTGATGCAGATGGGTTCCTAGAACACTAACCTTGAGGGGGAAGCCAGTACTACCTGCCCTCCAGAAGCTAATTCCATTTTTTGGGGGGGTCCCCCTCATACATACAAGAATAAAATTCACTCATTAAATCTTAATAAAGGAAACAATTACATTTAAAGAATGGCCAATTATAAATAACATTAGTATAATTTAAAATTTTCCATAATCAAATATTCTGCTATCTGAACATTTTTTTGTGCAGTTGCCTTCAGAATTTATGTGATAAAAATATAATAACTTGTATGGCCCTTTTACCAAGGTGCTTCATTTTTAAGTTAAATTATACCCCAAGCCAAATTGAAACACAAGCAATTGGCTCAAGCAAAGTTTCATTCGATTGAAGAATAAAATTATCAAGTCTGACTGGAGATGGTGGTGACTGGATGAGGTGTGGCAACATTCAAAGCACAGCCTGACCAAACAAAGCATGACAGAAGGGAAAGACTCCATCTATCAGTGTTCAGACCTCACAGTGTCTCACTTATGTATTCTACAAGGCAACTGCTGGGAGAAGAATGTATCTCTTATTGTCTAAAAGAAAAGGAAATTATTCTTTATCTACCAAGAGTAAGGGATTTCTTAAAATGTTTTCCTAACACCAGTTATCTGTAAATGTAAATTTTTACTAGGGCCTCATTTCTTTGAGGAAAATGAAGATATTCAATAATCTTTTTCCTTTTCTCTCTGCTGTTTGGAAATTGAGGTTGGAGTGGGGAAACTAGAGAAGTATCTTTAAGATCCACATGGGCTTTCTACTCATTTAGATCAATGGCCCATGATAGTTTCTCTTTGATGCCCAGGTGTCAGGATTCCAATATTAAAGTTCAGGTAACCTTCTCAGTACAAATGCCATGGCAGACACACATTTCCTCCTTCTTCAGTACTTCTTTGATTATATCCCCTTAGGTCTAGAGATCTGAAGCTATACTGTAGGAGGTTTTTAAAAATATAAGAACATTTCATTTTCAAAAACTGAAGTCTATACCAAATGAGTCACAACAATAACAGTTCTGCAAGGTTTTGGTCAGCCTACATTTTCTAGGCTTAATTATCTAAACCAGATGAAAAGTAAACAATATTGTACCTTTTTTCTCATGTATGAAATGATAATTTTATATAGTAGAATGAAGGACTTAAGACATTCTGTAATCCTCTTCAAAATTAAGTCCAATTTTTAGTAAGTCAATATGAAGTCCAGAATGTTGTTTAAACTAGATTCTTCTGAAATCAGTTAAGTAGTTACCATTCTTTTTCAACTTTTTAAAAAAGATTTATTTTATTGTTTCTTGACAGAGAGACAAAAAGACAAAAAGAAGGGAGAGGGCCCACAGCAGTCTCCATAGTTGCACATCATTAGTTCTGACATGGTTTTGTTCCACACAGGTGGGCAGGGGCCATGCAGGGCGGGAACTGGGCTGTGGGCTTCCCGCATGGGAGACACACCCCAGTTCAGCATATGGGTCCACATGGGCCGGGATTTGATCCTTGGTCCCTGGGGCTGCAAAGAGAACTGTTAACCTGCTGAGCCATTCCTGCTTCCTTATTTTATTTTAAAGGTGAGAAAAATTGAGGCACAGAGATGGTAAATCACTGCCCAAAGTCACATAACAAGTAAGTGGCAGAGCCAGGATTCCAACCCAGGCAGTCTGGTACCTGAGTGTGTTCTTTTTTCTTTTTTTTTTTTTAATTAAATTTATTGCAGTGACATTGCTTAATAAAATCACATAGGTTCCAAGTGTACAATTCTATAATACATCATCTATGTGTTGAATCATGAGCTCACCACTCAGTCAAAAAGTATATTCTTGACATATAAAAGAAAGAATGTACTGAGAATTTCTTGAATATCTCTAATATAATTATGTAATTATACTTCATTTGTGTGAGAGACTTGGAGAAACACATGAGAAACTTTGGAAATGTTAAATTCTCCATTCTGGTTTTATGGTTTTAAGGCTACTGTACAAGTTAGAACACACAACTAAGAGAAAAGAACAGGAAACATACTTGGGGAAAGATGACTTTTCTACTTGAGCTAGCTATTTCAGGAAATCCTAGAATACTTACAGTTAGTGTCAGAATGCCATCTGGCTGTACTAATGATATAATTTTAAAATGTAACTTTAAGAACTGATGCAATCCAGAGGGGTTGGGGAAGGGGATGCCTAATGGAATAATCACTTCAACTGTATTTATTTTAACTGCAGAAAATTTGGAATCATATACCATCTTACATACTGATCAAGAAGTAGTAAATATTGGCACCTTGCTTTCTAATAAAGCCCCTGAAGACTGGAGTATATGATTATACTACAATCCTGAACAGTAGATTCCTTGACTCTGGAAGTGAGACTTGGATGAAAAGATATATCTTTTCCAAAGAGCTCTGAATTTCTTCCACAACTATGTGACTTATAGTCTGGAAAAAAAAAAAAAGTAAAGTAATTCCATCACATGTAGAACCTAATAGAATAAATCAGATACACTGTCACATAAAATGTTTAGCAAACTCCTCCCTAGGGTCTAGGCCACTGTTCAAGTTGATTACCCTTCTAGTTTGAGGGGGTTCTAAACTGCTTAGGAGACAGGGAGATAAAACAGGAGGACTAGGACAGGGAGACATCAACAGCAGTATGGTGTTTATAACATTTAACAGTACCATACACATAAAATTTAGTCTCTTCTCCCATGAAAATTCCTCCCTAGCACACACAGCAACAATTTGAACTTGAGGTTCAGATGGCTGTCCCAAAGCTCTTTCTCATCTATGCTGATAAGCAGAGATCACTTCTCCAACCATCTGAAGACTTCTTAGGAAATTAAAGAAATGGGCCTTGGAGAGGTCTCCTTTACTGAGAGCTGCCTCTGCAATTCAAGAAAATAAACACAATTTGCAGAAGAATAAAAGAGACAAGAATCTGGATAATATTCAAATCTTACATTTCATATATATCTAAGTCTAGTTCTACTTCTATCCAACTTGAGGTCTGGTTATATGAACCAAGTCGTTTTGCTAGAATTTGAGTTGAACTGATGTAATGCAAGAGACCCTACCAACGCTTACTGGATGTTCATTTTTACTTGTATAAAAGTATTAGATTTAGTCTCTCCTTCTCCTCACCTCACCTCAGGAATTATAAACACTGTTATTTGCAAACACCTAGGATATGGCAGTGTTTAAAATAATCCTTCTCATAAATTCAATTTTTTCATGTCTGACCTTACGTTATATGCCAAGGGTCCCCAATCCCGGGGCAATGGACTGGTACTGGTCCGTGGCCTGTTAGGAACCGGGCTGCACAGCTGGAGGTGAGTGGTGGGTGAGTGAGCAAAGCTTCATCTGTATTTATTATACCCTCTTCGCATCGCTTACATTACCGCTTGAGCTCCACTTCCTGTCAGATCAACGGTGGCACGAGATTAGTTGTGTAATTATTTCATTATATATTTCAATGTAATTATCGTGTTTCCCCGAAAGTAAGACATCCCCCCAAAATAAGACCTACTCATAGTTTTGCCTCTCGCTGAAATACGTATAAGGTATCCCCCCAAAAATAAGACCTAGCGCATCTTTGGGAGCAAAAATTAATATAAGACACTGTCTTATTTTTGGGGAAACAGGGTAAGACACTGTCTTATTTTTGGGGAAACAGGGTAATAGAAATAAAGTGCACAATGACTATAATGCACTTGAATCATCCTGAAACCATGCCCCCCCATCCCTGTCCGTGGAAAAATTGTTTCCCATGAAATTGGTCCCTGGTGCCAAACAAGGGTGGGTACCGCTGTTACACACTACCATGAATGCAAATCAGTAGCTTCTTTATCAAGAACTCCCCTTATCTCTCCCAATACTACTTCCCTTTCTGGTATGTAAGTCTTGGACCCAGTCAGCAAAGAATAAGTCGCTATAGCTGAGTTAAAATGCATTATTTATAAATATTGTCTATGACAGTCATTTCAAAGATGCAAAAGAGAAAGCCTGCCTTATTGAAATGTGTTCTTGCTTTTAGGTTCCTAGGATAGAAACAATCTGACATCAACCGTCAAATGACTTGGATTTGAAATTACTTTTGGTTTTGTTTTGGTGGTGTTTTGTTGAGAAATAGGAAGAAAAAAACTAATCATTTCCTATATATCAAACCCTTGGAAGCTGTGAAAATTACAGTCTTTTCATAGAGCTTAATTTCACTTCGCATAAACAAAAATAAATCATTTTACTTGTTCATATCATCTCATGAGACTGCTACTGGCAAAACGTACGAATCTATCATATTCTATTAAACATACAGTTTCTTTCCGTTACCTTTGCTATTGAGCAATAGTCATTCTTTGCAATCTTTCTTATTCTCTTTTTAGAGATGTTAGGTTGAAATTCTAATGCAAACCATATCCTGATTTAGGCATATTTAGCGGAATAAAGCCTGACACAATGTTCATCAATTATTAATTATACCAGCAAAAACCATTAAAGAGTCTAGTACAACATCAATAAATTACTGAACAAATGAAATAAATGAATAGTGAGAGCCTTTGATGTGTAATTTTCATGGAAAAGATTACCTTCATTTTTCAAAAAGGAAAATTGATATACAAAGAAGTTAAATCTGTTCTGGGTCACAGAGAATGGCAGAACCAGGATTAGATTAAAATCGGTTAGACCCTATGTTTTCGTTTGTTTGTTTGTTTGTTTTTTATACACCAGGTTGCTTTCTCTGAACTCTGAAATTCTATGAAGCAGCATTAGAAAGCTATCACTGTATACTTTCTAAGGACCGCTTTTGACCACAACTACCTTAGACAGAATTCTCCTTTTTATTATAAACTGCTCTTCCTGGTATGCCTATGCAGTAAGTTAAGGGGAATATGCAGTTAGGACATGGAAAGAGCGTTAATGTGGACCACACACAAAAGCTCTACTTTTGGAAATGCTATTACATATAGATCAGCCTATGTTAGAAGTGCTCAATTTTGGTTTCATTAAGTATGTATGTATTTCAGAGCTACTGTATATTTTCCCAGCATCTGGTCACAAGAATATTTCAAAGAAACTAAAATCCTTTGCTTCATTAATACATTGTCTCCTCTGCCCTCAACTCCCTTCCCAGACAGTTATTATTTATTAGTTGGGAGAGAGTATTTCTCAGAAATGTGGCTTAGGAAAACATTTAAAAATAACAAAAATTAAGACATTTAGTGTCTCAGCTATTTCTACTCAAGGACAGGGCAGTCTGTTTTGCTTCATCTTTATCTCCTTGCCACTTGTTAGTTATACAGTAGGTGTCTGTGGAAAGAGAGGGCTTTACTAATGTAAGCCTGGTTAGAAAACAAGAAATTTTATAAAAGATTGTTCACTGAGCTTGAGGATAAAATAATCTTAATAAGGGAAAAAGAAATCCTAAAATATTGTTCCAAAATGTTTATGTAGTTAATGGGAATGAGAAAATTCCCTTGTGAACTATGGCTTCCTACAAAGAGAAAAATAAATTATCACCAAATGAAAGAATTACCCACATACTGAGTAAATGTTCTAGGTGTTTTTGTTGTAAAGAAATATGTGTATCTGAAGGTTTTCTGAAACTGCAAAATATTATGTGTTACACTTCAATGATCTAAATCATTACCCTGCTTCTACTCTCCCACTTATTCCCACTTCTTCTTCTTCTTTTTTAACCCCCTAAGTTATGAGCAACACACCAATCTTAATGCATTAAGACTGGAACCATGAGACCAAAAAAAGCTGGTCCCGACACAGGGACATTTTACTTTAAAAATGGGAAGAAAAAGCCACTGTGTAGGCACCACATGTCACAAATCCAAAGAGGTTTTCCTTTTGGCAACACACTTAAGCAACACTTATATGTTGTTAGTTATAATGATTCCTAGGTCTCTGTTGTTCAACAATAGGCAACTACCTGGCAATATTTCAAAAGATGATAAAATGACATTCAGGATATAGAAGACAGGCTAGTGGTCAAAAGAAAAATAATCTGATGCAAGCATGACAAAGATATTTTGGAAGATATGTAATCAACACACTAAAAAAAAAAAAAAAGAGGCTAAGAAGGGGACATTAACCCATAAAAATTTTAGTCATTTCTTTTTAAAAGAAAATATTCAGAAATAGGTCTTATATCCATGGGAAAAACTTTTATTTGGATACTTTGGTTCATATTACTGAAATGTAATTAATCATGTGAATGAGATTTATGTGGGAGCAGTTATTTTATATTTAATAAAATTAAGCCATAGAAGCTATAAGAACTTCATTGGCTGTGGTTCAAATCAGTGATATTTCTGACACATGTAAACACAGAAATTAGACAATGAAGTACTTACTGCCCAGATAAAATGTTTGCCACAACTGCTTCAGATACTTTCTGTTAAGACATTAAATGCTATAGATACATCAAAAGATTGCTAGTCCCTCAATCTCTCCCTTCCCAAAGTTAACCATTATCCTGAGTCTGGCGTGAATCTTAGATATTCATACTTTAAAATTTCTGATATCCACATGGATGCAACCAGTAAATCTCAGTAAGCTCTGAAACAAGCTTGTATGACCCACAGCCTGTGGGCCACATGTGGCCCAGGATGGCTTTGAATGTGGCCCAACACAAATTCATAAACTTTCTTAAAACACTGTGAGTTTTTTTGTGACCTTTTTAGCTCATCAGCTACCATTACTGTTAGTGTATTTTATGTGTGGCCCAAGATAATTCTTCCAATGTGGCCCAGGGAAGCCAAAAGACTGGACAACCCTGCTCTAAAACAAAATCACCTAGATTCCTTAAAAATTCAATTCTAAGCGAAAAAAAAAAGGAATAAATACAGAGAAAACCACGTCCTTGATGTGGGCATTCTTAGATTACCCTAACCTTTCCTCCTTGGTGACCTCATCCACTATATTAAGTTATAAACCTTAAGACTGATGACTAAATCTCTCAAATTGAAACTACAAAGGTGACATGTCTACAGCCCAATCTCTTTATATGTTATAAACTCATAGTACTATAAGGACTCTTAGAGATCATCCATCCAGTCTACCTAATGTATTTGTCAAATGCCAACAAAGTCACTTTCTTCTTCAAAAACTTTGAACAAACAAATGCTAACACTCAAAGCACAATCTCTGTTTCTAGTTTTATCTCCCCTCTCCTCTACATATATCCTATTCTACTGACAAACTAGGTTATAGCTATTACCCAAATATGCCTACATGCCCTTATTTAATTTGTTTCCCAACCACAGCCCCAAACCTCCATGAGCTGAAATATTCCCATTGATGGGATCATGAATGATTTTATTTTCTGATTTACATTTCTCTATATTAACAATGCTGTAAATTAAAACACACGAAAGAGACAAGCTATAACCAAACTTATCTTTCCAAGTTCAATTCAAACACCACTTTGTTAATGCCTATATAGCTCTAATTCACCTCTGACCCACATTTCCCAAATTGTCTCTCCTCTGATTCACACAGGCAGCCTATATAAAGGTTAAAAAATCATCTCAGATAATATTTGAAGTTATAAACTCTAGGTATGCTAGAAATAAATGTAAGATACATAGTTAACTTTTCTGTCTCTGAAAATGCCTTTATTTTGCCTGCCTATAAGCAAAACTAGACTATAATTCTTACAAGAATTTTGCTTCACTTATACTCAATCAATATCAATTTAACTTTCATTTTTAATGAGACATAAGTGTAAACAAGGTCTTTTTAACTTCCTTAAAGTCACGCAACAATGGTGAAATTATTACAGATGCTAAAGTTAAGGCAAAAAACATAAGTTCTTTAACTTACACAAATTCAACTATGCATGTTTGGTAAAAAGTAACAAAAGAACAATACTATAAAAGTAGTATTGTTGGTGAGTGTAAATCAGAACAATCTTAGGCAAAAACCTCCAGCTTCTATTGAATAGCATGTTCTCCTCTTTCTAAGAAACAGAACTACAATTTGTTTCAAGGAAGCAGTAAGAAAACACTATTATTTTCCTTCTCTTTTGCAGCTAGTGTGGCCAGGTGATTCAATTTTGTCCAATGAAATATAGATGGAATTTGTTATGTGACTTCCAGGAAAGATCCTTAAAAGGAAACTAGTAATATCTTTTTCTTTGTATCTAAGAGGGGTAAACTGGGTGATTGGGGAGACAGATAAAGTTTTGTAAAGCCTTCCGTATATTTTGAATTTTGAACCATGTAAATGTCTTACTTTATATATCTTTTTAAATCCACACATTAAAAAAAACTATAGTGACTTAAAAAAAACCACTATTACAGGTTTAGTGAAGAAAAATGGCAATTTCAATGTTTATAGAATATCAGAAGAGATATTGCAGTGGATGCCAAGTAAACTCGCAATCAACCAAATAATACACCCACTTCCCAGAAAGAAGCAGTGAAAGAAGCAGTCTTTTTTTAAGACAACACAGTACATGCGTAAACATTCCAGTACTCTGAATCTTATGTTATAAAAACATATTCCAAATTAGTGTCCAGAATATGATTAAAAATAAACTCTAGTTATTTCCCCAGATTAAACCTAACAAATGGAAATACATACTTTCCCCCATAAGTTTATTTATTTATGAATAATTGAATGAATGCTGCTATGTAAATGCCCTTTTCAGGTGTGAGGGTAGTCGAAGGTAAACTTTAGTTACTTCATGAATATCAGTCAGAAAACCTGATAACAAAATACAGTCAATGGGAGGGGAAGCATAAAGCAGATATGATGATACTGCTTACCTAATCAGATAAATTAATTTTTTAAAGCAGTTGAAAATAAAGCAATTTTTCTAGCAACAGTTTTTACGATTAGTCATATACTGAACTTTAATGCACTAAAATTGACTTGTGCAACATGCACAATACTGCAAAAAAATACAAAAAACAATGATACAGACCTCATAGCCTTGTTGATAAGTCACAGCCCAGACAATTCAGAAGCCTAGAAGTCTTGAACCCTGTTAGGTAGCTGGGTTCCTTCTATTCCTAGCTCTATTGCTCACCAGCTTTGAGATTTTGAGTTAAACACTTAACAAAACAGTATTTTCTAAGTCAAGAAACATATTTCATCCTTATGAGCTAGTTAAGGCATGCTGGAACATTTATTGACTACCTGCCATTTTTAAACTTTTTTACATACACTATCTCATTTATTTCTTATGACAACCATGTGAAAGGTAGGTTCTTTTACTTTCATTTTATAGATGAGAAAGCAATACTAGGTGTTAAGAAAGTGCTCATAGCCACACAACTACTAAATACAGAATGTAGATACAAATCAGGTTGCTGCCTCTAAGTTCAGCACTATACCAACTATATTTAAGCCCAATAGGCCTGAGTCTTCTCTAATATTGGACTAAAGTGTCTTTAACACTGTCCTAACCAACTGTATCATGCCTTCCACATTTGTTTTGTGCTAGGCATTGGGTAACAAGCAGTTCTCAGTAAAGCTCGCTATCAGGTGTGTGTGTGGTGGTGGTGGTGGGCAGGTCAATTTGAGGACCACTTGACATATCTTAAATCTCCTGTCAGTACTTCTGAATATTCTTTTCGTATCTGTATATTACTTAAAGGTCATAAAAACGCTTTTTATGGTTATTTGGTAAAATAAAATCCCACCTCTGTAAGAAATATATATTAGTATCTATTAATGACCAGTGAGATTTATTTTTTAACATTTTTATTAAAAATAAATCTAACATACAATATTATATTAATTTGGGGGTACACCATAATTATTTAACATTTATATACCTAAAGAAGTGATCACCATGATAAGTCTAGCAACCATCCTACATGGTACTATGCTATTACAATATTATTGATTATACATTCATTATTTCAGGTTAATTTTAGGTGTATAGTGGTTAGACATTTATATAATTAAAGAAGTGATCCCTGACTATTCTCATACCCACCTGGCATTACAGTTATTATTATTACATTATTTAGTTATTACCACATCATTCCCATGCTTTACTTTATATACCCATGACTATTTTGTAACTACCAATATGTACTTCTTAGTGGTTACCATGAACTTTATATAAAAGAAAGTTTCATATATGTAGTGGTTCCTTTTAAGGATGTCTCTTACCTCCATTCTCTTTGGAAATTTAAACCTTTACTTCCTCCCCTTTTATGTTTTTGTTGTTCCAGTTAATCCCTACTTATTTTTACTTTTTGTTTCAGGTCCAATCACCTCCTTCAGTATTTCTTGAAATGCTGGCCTTGTGCTGAAGAATTCCTTCAGTTTCTGTTATGTCTGAAAAGGTCTTTATTCCTTCTTTATATCTGAAGGATAACTTTCCTGCGTACAGGATTTTGGGCTGGTAATTTTTCTCCTTTAATATTTTGAATACTTTGTTCCATTCCCTTCTGGCTTGTAGAGTTCTGATGGGCTTTCCTTTGTAGGTTATGGTGTTGTTTGTTCTGGCTGCCTTGAGGATTCTTTCTGTTTTTGACCTTTGATATCTTCAGTATAATATGCCTTGGAGAGAGTCTGCTAGGATTCAAGTAGCTAGGGGCTCTGTTTCCTTTTTTAAATTGGGGCTCCATCTTGCCACAGATTTGGGAAGTTCTCATCTACTATTTGAGCAAATTCTCTGTGCCCATCTCGTCCCCTGATCCCTCTGGAATACTTATTATTCTTATATTGTTCTTTCTAATGGAGTCAGATAGTTCTTGTAGATATCTTATTTCTTGTAGCTCTTAGGTCTCTTTTCTTCCTTCTGTGACATTTTCAAATTTCCGCCTTCGATTTCACTAATTCTTTCCTCCATCTAGTCAGCTCTGCTTCCTATACTAGCTATTTCATTTTACATTTCTTTTATTGTATTGTTTATCTCCAGAATTTCTATTTGCTTCTTTTCTATAGATTCAATTTCCTTTCTGAGCTCACTTAGCTCCGTGTACTCCGCCAGTTGTTTTTTTTTAACTCTTTGTGTTTTCAGATGTGCAGTCTTGAGTTCTGTGTCATTTAGCTTGTATGTTTCTGTATCTTCAAGTTCCTTTTCTAAATATTTGTCTTTTCTTTCTGAGCACTTTTGTTCTTGAGGTTATTCATCGCTACTGGGGCGTTTTGTTTCCTGGACATAACTTTTACCGTGGTAGATGTAAAGAAATCTTTTATTAACTTCCTAGCTGGTGTTGCTGCAGTGTCTCATGGGAAAGGTGGGGCAGGGTTTGCTAGGAAAGGCGCAGGTCTGATTGCATCACAGGGTAATGGCGGCTTCCCTCTGCTGGCTTCAGCAGGAAGTGGGGGCGGAGCTTGTTGGGAAAGGCGCAGGTCTGTTTGCGTCACAGGGTAATGGCGGCTTCCCAGCAACAGCTCTGGGTGAGACCGGCAGGATGAGCCTTGGGAGAGTAAGGGGAAGCAGCCAGGCTCTGTGTCCAAGGCCACACAGTGCTCCGGTTGGGTACTACCTCACAGAGGGCCACTCTGCGCTTTAGCCTCCAGCCACGAGAACGCCTGCCTCCAGAGCAGCTCCAGCCGCCCACCCACGCACTGGCAGCCGGACCCTCACTCTGGTCACCCCAGCCGATCTCTGGCTGCTGTTGGTGCCTCACTCTGGCTGCTGTTGGTGCCTCACTCTGGCCTCCTGTCCAGCGCTCTGGCCGCCCTCACCACACCCCAGCTGCTCCCACCATCACTCCCACCGGGGGCCTCTCCCACAGTCAGCCACGCCCGCTTTTGCCATCCGCCTGCGACTTGGCTGCCTGCACCTCCGCCTCTGTCCGTTCCAGGCCTCCAACACACCAGGAGTCGTTCTGCACCTCAACCCACGCCCGCATGCTTCCACCTCCGCCAGTCTCTCTGCTGGTTTCCAGGTCAGCCTCTGGGTCGGTCACCAGGTAGGTCTCTGGGTCACGCTCTGCAGCGTGTCTCCGCACTGCTCCCTTTCTCTCTCACCTGCCTCCCTTTCTTCAGCTTTAGATATTTTCTTGCGATGAGTGGGTCCCTCAGCCGAGGCTGTGTGTTGCTTAGGGGTTCTCTAGTTGGATTTTAGTTGTTTAAATTGTTCTTTCCAGGAGAGGTTTCAAGAGCTCCTCCCACGCCGCCATCTTGATGACATCTGCCAAACTTCTTTAAAATATAAAGCCTACTAGCTTTTTAAATGGTAACGATCTATTTCATAATGTAATCAAAGCAGTTGTCATTTATATTTTGATGCTTGACAAAAAAGGCATGCTACTTCAGGAAATATTCTAATAACTAAATTTGAATTTTCTTCTAATGGTCTAAACTATTATTCAGTTACCTTTACCAAAAAGAATCACATATACTTTATAGGAGAAAAAAATAACGTACAGTACTTCCTGAATTGGAACAGTAATACTCTATGGATAATTTTAACTCCCTGACTAACTTAGAGGCCTTAATAAACTTCATTTAACACTACTTTGCATATTCTTTTCAGTGTTTAAATAAAAAATGTACACTTTAAAGTAGAAAATCCTGGTAAGAACTCTGTTCCATATACCCGACTATAAAATACTTGAGAAATGCTTATGGGAGAGAGACCTATGATAGTAATGTAATGTAATGTAAGGTTAATGTTATATTATTAAAACATGAAAATCTAGGGTTTGTTTCTCTTCTCCAGTATGACTAAATAACATATCACTGACAAGAAGCTGAAGTTTCCAAACATTTTTTTAATTCCCTCATATTAATGCGAGGTTTAATATAATAGTATTCTCTGCATCAAATTGATCAAAATGCCTGATTTTTTTTTTTTTGAAGATTTATTTTATTGATTTTTGACAGAGACAGAGAGAGACAGAGAGAAGGGGGAGGGCCAGAGCAGCCTCCATAGTCGACATTAGTTTTCCATATGTTTCACTCCACAGGTGGGCATGGGGCTGCACTGGTAAGAACTGAACTGGGGGCACACCCCAGTCCAGCATGTGGGTCTGCATGGGCCGGGGCCGGGATTCGATCCTCGGTCCCCGGGACTTCAAAGCGAGCGCTTAGCCCGCTGAGCCATCCCAGCTTTCCCAAAATGCCTGATTTTAATCTCTAGATTGTTTTAAATTAAGTGACAGTGCCAGATGCATAATAGGTTGAGACAGTAATAATTTAAGAATTCCAAGACAATTCTCTAGAATGACTTTTGGCCCAAGAGCTGGCAAGCAAGGAAATGAAGGGGGAGGAGTTTTGTATTTAGTATAAGAAAAAGAAAGCAAAGCAAAAATGGTAAGAATGAAGAAGGAAGGAAAGAGGACATAGATATTAACAAAAGAAAGCACCGAAAAGATTAATAATTAAAAAAAGAGTTAGCATGATACAGCATTAGATTAGTATAATTTGTGTGTGTGTGTATATATATATATATATATATATATATATATATATATTTCTGACTACAATTCTCACTCTTTTGTGTATGCCATTACTTCAGAGGCAAAAGAAATAAGGAGAGAGTAAAATATGTCAACAGGAAGATGAGTCCAATTACTACTCTGGACACAACTTAGATAGAAGTGTTTGAACATAATGAATGTACCAGTAATAGCTAACCCTTCTCCATCCCCACTTCTTTCCTTTCACTGTTTTATAAACTGTAGATACTCTGTATTTTATTCACATAAATAACTTTCAACCTAAAACATATACACAAAGATGCATTGAAATGAGGTTACTCCTTCTACCTTTTCCATTCTCAGGCAAAAATATCAGGAGAAAAGCACCTTTACTGTTAGAAAATATAGCTCTTTCACATTATTTCAGCCAATCAATGGTAACTAAAAATCATTCAAAATTTTAATTATCATAATTTTCTTTAAAAACCCAGTTTCTAAATTAGAAATAACTTGAAAAAGCTCACTATCCTTTTTAGCTCCCCAATACTGGATTCATCATAAATGTCAGCAAAACAAAATCCCCCTTTTCTCAAAACTATTCTCATTTAAGATACTTATCAGTTCTGACAATTAAGTTTGAAAACTCATCTGAGGAAAAAGTACTACATACTTTGTAAATGAATATCATTATGGTCACCTTCGAAGTACTCTTGGGAAGCTATGCACCAACATCAGTGCCTAGTCCACCCTTCAAAGCAATTTTGGAACTCCTTTTCTGGATTAACCATCAGAGCTGTTGTATTACTCTTAATGTCCTGAATGTCACCAAAATGTCTTCCTTTCAATATTTCCTTTATCTTCGGGTAAAGAAAAACGTCATTGGGGGCCATATCAGGTGAGTAGGGAGGGTGTTCCAATAGCCTTATTTGTTTATTGCCTAAAAACTCCCTCACAGACAATGCAATGTGAGTCAGTGCATTGCTGTGATGAAAGAGCCCTGAGCTGTTGACGAAAAGTTCAGGTCATTTTGTCTTTTTCACACAGCCTTTTCAGCACTTCCAGTCAACTTGGTTGACTGTCCAGTTGGTACAAATTCATAATGAACAATCTTTCTATCAAAAAGGTTAGCAACATCGTTTTGACTCTTGATTTAAACTGATAGAACTTTTTTGGTCATGGAGAATTGACTTCCATTGTGCATTCTGAGACTTTATTTCAGAGTCATATTGGTACACCCATGTTTCATGACTAGTGATAACATGGCCCCAAACATGGTTTTGCCTCTCCAAAAGGTCTTGGCAAACTTCAACTCTCCTTTGCTTTTGTCCATTGGTGAGCTCCTTTGGGACCATTTTTGAGCACACCTTTCTCATGCTAAGATTTTCAGTTAACATTTTCCTAACTGTTTCTCTAAGCCATGTTTACTTGGTCTGCTATAGTTCCCTGAGTCAGTGGACAATTTTGACACACAATTCAATGAAGTTTTCCAACGTTTTCATCAGTTCTGCTTGTTATTGGCCTCCATAACCTCTCATCAGTGACACTCTCTCCCCTCAGAAAAACCTTTAATCCATTTGTACACTGCCATTTTCTTCATGAAATTATCCCCATAAACTTGGGACCTACATGTCCCTGATTTCACTTCCATTCTTACCAAGTTTTATTAATAAGAAATTTATGTTTTGTTCATTGCTCTAATTCAAACTCTTTAACATTCTTATGGTGGCACAAAAACACATGCAACAATAACAAATGCCACTCAGCAAGACACCACCACACATCGACACGAACACAGCTGTGAGACACTGATATACCAAGGTTATTTGTTTGTACAGTGCTGACAATGTAAGCACACACTGGCAAGTTCGCGAACTTAATTGTCAGTCTTCATATTCAAATACAGAATGAATGCTAGGCAGAAGGGACATGTTTATAAACTCAGCTTCTCCAATGGATACCCACTCATTTTTCCGTGTTGCAGGACAAGTGTATAATAGCCACAAAATGACTACTTAATTCACCATAGACAGAGACCAATTCAGTCAACAGGAAACAACACCATCACCTTGTCCCCCATCCTCAAATACATAATCAACCTCATTTAGAAAACTTCCTTCTGTTTTTAAAATAGTGTCCCAGAGGCAAAAATCACCCTTGATGTTTCAGACACAGTTCTACTTCCAGAAAATTCTACATATTTCATAATTTTAAAGTAAACTAGAATTTAGAATTGGGATCTAAATCTCCATTTGTTCCAAAATTGTCACCCAGCCACTCTGGAGATGGTAAGACACCTAACATTTTAATCATATTTTAATCTCTCCTTAAATATGACCAGCCCAAGCAATTACCAAATACCAAATAAAATTGTTTTTTCTTCAAGTGTTGAATAAAGTCTAACTGCTTTAGAAGTTAATATTTATTAATATTTTTTAAAATTAACAATTGTTGGGAAAGCTGGGATGGCTCAGCGGGTTAAGCGCTCGCTTTGAAGCCCCAGGGACCAAGGATCGAATCCCGGCCCCAGCCCATGCGGACCCACATGCTGAATTGGGGTGTGCCCCCAGTTCAGTTCTTGCCAGGACCTATGTGGGAGGCTCCCGGCCCGGTTCCTGCCCTGCGCAGCCCTGTGCCCACCTATGGAGTGAAACTATATGGAAAAACTAATTTCAACTATGGAGACTGCTCTGCGCCCTCCCCTGTCTCTCTGTCTCTGTTTCTCTCTGTCAAAAATCAATAAAAATAAATCTTAAAAAAATAAATAAGTGAATTGAGTTATAACAGTCCTATCTTAATACTTAAAAGTTTAAGATTTGTTATAAAGATTTTGAGAGCTCAATTCAACAAACTTTAGTGAATACCTATTACGTGCTTAGGACACAAATATATAAGACCTAGTATCTAGCTTTGTGTCTTCCGGGATAGCTCCCCTTTAAGACAGACAAGACAGAGAGACAGACAGCAATATGAGCACAAATAGATTAATTCATTCTGTCTGGGGGTATAGATGAAGGTGGGGGTTGAACTAAAAGGGGAAAATATGAGGGGTGGTTAAGAAATTCACAGAACAGGAGTGTTATCAGAGAGGTGGGAGTACTAGTGCACACAGTTTGATTATAACTTAGTAGTATATATACCAAATTTCAGACTGCTTGCGTCTGTGTTCTTTCACATATCACTGAAGAAGCACATCAAACATGAAAAAAACCCAACTATGGATAAAATTGAATTTTGAGTTGTCATTAAGTTCCTCACAAAACAAGGGCAAACACCTCAAACCATTTTGGAAGCGAGGTTAGTGGTTTATGGGGACTGTTGTCCTGGGAAATATATGGTTTACAAGTGGCATAGCCTTTTCAAGCAAGGCAGAGTCAATTAAAGATGACCTCTGTCCTGGATGCCCTGTTGAGGCCACTTCCTCAGGCATTGTCAAAGAAGTGGAGAACTGGTGGTGGAAGATGCCAGACTGAATTATAAAGCAGCTCGCAGAAATGGTTGGAGTATTACCTATAACCATTTTGAATATTCTCCAAGAGTATCTAGGATAACAAAAGTCAGTGCAAGATGAGTATTGGGAATGCTCACGCTGCTTCAAAAACAACAGCGTGTCAAGTGTTCACAACAGCTTTTGGATCTCTGCAGAGACAACAGAGATGAAATTTTAAACCAATTGTCACTGGAGATGAAACCTGGGATCATCATTAAGAGCCTGAGTCAAAGAAAAAGCACCTATAAGTAAGAATAAATGACTAGTAAACTATAGAATTAGATCAACAAAGACTGCAGATAATAGAATTATCAGATGCACCGCATGAAATAAGTATTTTCAATATGCTTGAAGAAATAAAATAGAAAAGTATGATGCAGGAATAGGACACTATTAAAACTGACCAGGCAAGTTAAAAGACTATACAAGGTCTGACAATCAAGTTTGTGAACTTGACACTGTGCCTATGTTGGCAGCACTGTACAAAAACAACTTTGTAAAGTTTCATAACCTTGGTATATAAGTGTCTCACAGCTGTGTTCATGTCAATGTGTGGTGGTGTCTGGCTGAGTGGTGTTCATTACTGTTGTTGCTTGTTTTTGTATGCCATCACGAGAATGTTGGAACTTGAATTACAGCAATGAACAAACATTAAACTTCTTGCTAAATTTGGCAAGAGTGGAAGTGAAATCAGGGAATATAAGTTCAAGTTTACGGAGATGATGCCATGAAGAAAATGACAGTGGGGCAGTCGAGATGGCTCAGCGAGTTAAGTGCTCACTTTGCAGTCCTGGGGACCGAGGATCGAATCATGGCCCTGGCCTTTGCGGACCCATATTCTGAACTGGACTGTGCCTCCCATGCGGGAGGCTCCCAGTTCAGTTCTCACCCCCAATTTGGGCCCTGGCTCATGGGAACCTGCCTCCCATGCGGGAGGCCCCCAGCCCAGTTCCTGCTTGGCGTGGACCCCTCCCACCCATGTGGAATAAAACCATGTTGGAAAACTGACAACGTGCAATTATGGAGACTGCTCTGGGCCCTCTCCCTTCTCTCTCTCTGTCTCTGTCAAAAACAATAAAATAAATCTTAAAAAAAAAAGAAACAAAGAAAATGGCAGTATACAAATGGGCTAAACCTTTTTCTGAGGGGAAAGCATTACTGTTGAAGAGAAGTCATGGTAGCCAGTAACAAGCAGAACTAATGAAAACATCACAAAAAATTTAACTGTGTGTCAAAATCGTTGGCTGACTGTGAGAAGCATACCTGAAATGCTATAAATGCTGTGTGAAAAAAACAAAAACCAGAACTTTTCACTAACCACTCATGGCTCTTGTATTATGACAATGCACCAACTCATAGGGTCCTGTCTGTGAGTGAGTTTTTAACCAGTAAACAATTAACTGTATTGGAACACTCTCCCTGCTCACCTGCTCTGGCTCCCCCAGTGACTTCCTTTACCTGAAGATAAAGGAAATATTTAAAAGAAGACATTTTGATGACATTCAGGACATTAAGCATAATATGATGATGGCTCTGATGGCCATTCCAGAAAGAGTTCCAAAATTGCTTTGAAGGGTGAACTAGGCACTGGCATCAGTTCATACATAGCTTCCCAAGGGGAGTACTTCGAAGGTGACCAGAGTGATATTCAGCAATGAGGTATGTCTCACTTTTCCTATTTATAAAAGGAGGCAGTTACACTAAATTCATTCTAAAGTATCTTCCAACTTGATTAATTCATTTCAGAGAGAGTTCTAGGCTTCTGAGAATGAAAAAAACTAGCCCATCACCCAAAGGTTAAAATCTACCTTTGTAATGTTAGTGAAACAAACAGGATACTAAATTGTACATGCACAATGTAATCATGATCCCAACTCTAATATTACAAACATGCACACACATTTCAGGTTAAAAATTGGGGGAAAGGTACACCAAAAGCTATCAGTGGCTATCTCTGAGTTGTAGGTTATAAATAGTTTTTCCATATTTTTCAAGTTTCCTACAATAAACACATTATTACTTTGATAATAGAGTGGGAGGAGAAAGTTAAGGAGACAAAAAAACATCCTTTTGTGTGCCAAAAAAATTTTTTACACTTGGAAGACTTTCCAGAATTTGAATGAATTTTTCAAACAGTTGGGAGTTAATCAGAAAAAATCTCTGGTATAATTGCATAGCTGGTACCTGTCAACAATTATACAAAAGCTGTTGATTATTTTTGCCCTAGATTAGTAAGCTTTAAGGAGGTACCATATTTTTCCACTCATACTGAAATTGGTAATAATAATGATAGCTAATATTTCCACAGTGCGAGGCAGTTCTAATACTTTACATGTATATTTATTCATTTAATCCTCACAACAATCCTATGAGAGATATACTATTACTATTAATTTACATACGATAATGATGATGAGGCACACACAAATTAAATAATTTGCCTACAGCTAATAAGGGGTAGTCAAGATTTAAATCTAAGCAATCTGTTATCCGAGTATAGGCTCTAATCTAACTAAACCGTACTGTCCTTTGTACTTAAAATGTTGTCTTCCTCAGGTCATTCTTTAACTGCTTTTGCTCACAATATTCTTCCAAACTACTTTTCTTGCAACTGAAACAAACAAAAAACCAACCAACCAAACAAAAACGTGTAAGTACTGTCATAAAAAGACTACCCAAACTTTTAACTTACTAGCTTAAAATTATGATTCATTTCTAAGTAATTACTTCAAAGCTACAGGGAGTAAAAATTGATCTCCGTATCACTAGGTAAATAATATAACATTTGAGGAATTAAATAGCATTAATTACTAGGTTTAATATTGGAATGTTTTAATGAAAGAAGATGCTTTATTGACTAACATTATTTGTTCTCATGAATTTTCTGGGGAAAAAAGGCCCTAAAACCAACTACTGTACCTTTGTATATTTTTTTATTTTACTGAAATGGTATTTTAAACTGTGTTGCAATTAATTTGTTTGGTTTATAAAAGAATATGCATCAGTATTTATTTTGAAACATGGCTTTAGGACACACCCAGTTAACTTTACAATAACCCATTATAACCTGGTAAAAGGAGTGCAGAGGAAACCAACCAATTGAAGATTCTCACCTAATTCTCAGGCACTTCAAACTCAAAGCAAGTATCATATGTGCACTTTTATGCACAGTACCCACATTACTTTCCAATTTTTATGGCTTCTGAATTACTTTTAATCTAAAATTTCCCCACATTTATATTACTAAATTTCTAACTTGTCCAAGTAAATATAAAAATCAATAGTTCCCTTTTCAAAAATTAAAAAGAGAGGGAAGTGGAGAAGAAAGTGAGAGAAAAAAATATCTTTGCATCGGGACATTAAATGTGCAATGAGACACTCTTTGGGTACTTCTGTACTGGTAAGATAATAAAGTGAAATAAAGTCACCTGGTTTATTTAAATTTACTTACACAATTTGCAAATCTGCAGCTCTCTTCCATGGTACATTAAGAAAATTAGCATATAAGAAAAATCACCTGCTTATGTGAATTGAGGATGGTTTTTATTCAACCAGACAAGAGAAAAAAAAATAGTTGCAATCTGGGTCAAAGGACTAATTTAATCTATTTATTCAAATGTCTCCCTTCACCGTTTCTCTGCAACTCAGAGCAAGAATTTTAGGTCAAGGAACGGATAAACAAAAGATTCTGTGTTGTCCATTCCCCTGTAAGGAGTTTGCCTGACACTACTAAGCTCTATACTATTTAAATTGAAAACAAGACTGATAACTTTAGATAATAAAACCACATCAGAGAGGAAAGAAAAGAAATCAATGAGGGACAGCTGATCCAACTGGGAAGGAAAGCAAACATGGAAAGGATCAGGTACCAGGTTTTACCTTCTGATACTTTAGGAAAGCAAGGCTTTTGGAAAAGAAAAGGAAAACACTCCAAATCCAGAGCACACAGGACTTCTCTACAGAGAACATTATTCTGGTTTGTTCTATAAATGCACCAGTCAAGTTCTTTCTAGCTGACATAACTTAGATAAATTTGTTCTTGGTCATTAATTACTGTCTTCTCAGCATCCATTACTGTAATTCATCCCCCCACTTACAAGGGCTGACAATTAAGTTTGTGAATTCATCCTATAAAAAGTGCTACAGACTTCACCGCGGAATATCACTATGGTCACCTTTGAAGTACTCCCCTTGGGAAGCTATGTACCCATGCCAGCACCTACTTCATTCTTCAAAGCAATTTTGTAGCTCTTTTTCTGGAATGGCCATCAGAGCCATTGTATTACCATTGATGTCCTGAATGTCATCAAAATGTCTTCCTTTCAATATTTCTGTTACTTTTGGGTAAAGAAAGTAAGTCACTGGGAGCCAGATCAGGTGAGTAGGTTAGGAATTTCAGTACATTTATTTGTTTACTGCCTAAAAACTCCCTCACAGACAATGTCTTGTGAGTTGGTGCATTATTGTGATGCAGGAGCCATGAATTGCTAGCAAAAAGTTCAGGTCGTTTCTTCTTTTTCATGCAGCCTTTTTAGCACTTCCAAACAGTAAACTTGGTTGACTATTTGTCCAGTTAGTACAGATTCATAATGAAGAATCCATCTGATATCAACATCATTTTTAATCTTTATTTGGACCGATGAAACTTTTTTAGTCATGGAGAACTGGCTGACTTCCATTGTATACTTGGATGCTTTGTTTCAGGGTTGTATTGGTACATCCATGTTTCATCACCAGTGACAACATGGCTCAAAATGTCATTGCTTCTCCAAATGGTCTTGGTAAACTTTGACTTTCCTTGCTTTTGTTCAATGATGAGCTCCTTGGAGACCATTTTTGCACACAACCTTTTTCATGACAAGATTTTCAGTTAAGATTTTCCTGTTTCTCTATCCATGTTTACTTGGTCTGCTATGCTTCTCACAGTTGGCTGACAATGTTGACACACAATTTGATGAAGTTTTGCATTGTTTTTGTTAGTTCTGCTCCTTACAGGCTGCCCTGACCTCTCTTCATCAGTGATACTTTCTCTCCTTTCAGAAAAGCATTTAATCCATTTGTACACTGCCTTTTTTCTTCATGTTTTTATCCTCATGAACTTGGACTAACTTGTCCCTGACTTCATTTCTACTCTTGCCAAGTTTAACAAATTAAATGTTTGTTTGTTGCTCAAATTCAAGCTCCAACCTTCTTGCGAGGGCACACACAAAAAAGTAACAACAATGAACGCCACTCAGAAAGATACCCCATACATTGACAGGAACACAGCTGTGAGACACTGACATATCAAGGTTATAAAACCTTACTGAGTTGTTTGTACAGTGCTGCCAATGTAAGCACATGGTGGCAAGTTCATGAACTTAGCTATCAGACCTCTTACGACTGACTCCATCTCCAGGTCCATGGGTAGACCTGAGTGCTCTGAATAGTAATCCTAACACCACTGACAGTGATTGGTTCAGAAATGAGTATACATCCCAATAAAGACCAAAGAGACTCTAGAACTGTGCTGGTCAATAAGGTAAAGTAATCACACTGGAACCAGGTTACAATTATCACATTTTTCCTTTAAACAATTTTAAAAGCTACCCAACATCTCTGTTGAAGACATTTTTTAGAGTCAAACACATATACAAAGACTGTCTAAAAAGTATCCAGCCATGTAATATGAAAAATAGAGGCATTTATGACTGGATTTTTTTCCAGACAGCCCTTGTATATCAGAGGAAAATATATACACACAATCATTCTCTCAAATATCAATAATCTTGCTAAATTCAATGACCTTGTAAAAAATTATTTTTCTCAGAGTTGACATTCAATATTATCTTATATTAGTTTCAGGTATAACATCATGGTTAGCCATTTATAAAATTTATGCAGTGATCCCTCCCCTGAATCATTTAGACTAGTACCCACCTGGCACTATACATAGTTGTTGCAATATTATTGACTATATTCTCTATGCTGTACTTTACATCCTTGTAACTATTCTGTAACTATCAATTTTTATTTCTTCATCTCTTCACCTTTTTCATCCAGCTCCCCAACCCCACCTTCCCTCTGACAACCAGCAGTTTGTTCTCTGTATCTAAGAGTCTGTTTGTTTTGTAATTTAGATTCTATATATAAGTGAGATCATATGGCATTTGTATTTCTTAGTCTAATTTATTTCATTTAGCATAATACCTTCCAAGTCCATCTATATTGTCCTATCAACGGCCTTTCTCCATCATCGTTTTCTTTGACTTTATCAGCACCAAAAATCACGCCCACCTTCCCAACTATTTTCTATCAATTACCATGAACATTCACTGTGAACACATTTTCCTGTCTGACTTAAGTTTTACCTCTGATAATGTCTTCTATCTATAAAGGAGAACATTTCCTAAGGCTCAGACCTCAGCTACCTCTATTTGTCTATTTACCTACCTTTAATAAAAAAAAAATCAATCTGAACAATTTTCTCTTACTCAAAAACTTTCAAGAGTTGCCGTACCCGATGTTTCAACCTTTTTCATTATCAACCCCCAGGAAGGAGCATTTCTCAAATATTTTCCCCTTAATCATCCCCCCATGAAATTCTAATACCATAGATATACTGTGTTATCTGTCTATGTAGTGTATGTATGTTCGTATATGCTTTATTCATAAAGAGTAAGAGGTTTTTCTTGCCCTTCTCCCAAGTACCAATGGTGTCTCAACTCTTCAGCAACATACTCCAACCTCTTCAGGATCTAGCTCCAGCTTTCATCCCCACCCTTAGCTCCTATCACCCCCTGCATTGCACTTTATATTTTAACAACTCCAGTCTTGCAGTCTCCTGCATATAGGCTCATCCACCTAAACTGTCCTTCCCCATGAATTGACTCTCTCATTCTTAAAACACAGTTGAGGTATTACCTCTTCTCAGAAGCACCCATACCTTCCATAGAAATTTCTCCTTTACTTTCTTTTAATATCCAGGGAATGTCTCTATTGCTCTATTAATGGCAATGAATTATATTAATAATTATCCATTTATAAATCTCTCTCCCCCAAAAGATTATAAACTCCTTTAAATCCCTATCATCCAGCACGGTGCTTGGGAAACAGTCAACACAATTAAAAATAAAATGAGTATTGTAAGAACAAGTGAAAATAATACTATAATATCTTTCAGTTTTTAGTTAATCATTTCAAAATTTAGTTTCAACCCTCCATCAGACTCCCTGAGAATAAGGATGTATTATTTTTCATATGGCTTACTTAACTAACTTTAAGCTCTTTCAGAGTAACACCATGACTTAAACATCTCTATATCCCAGTACCAAGAACAGTACAAATAAAGCAGAAGCTTGAAAGAGTTTTGCAAAATTATATGTAGAACTAAACACCCTCATTAGTGTCTACAATTGTGCTGGTCAGTAGCAGGTTGACAATAAAAATACACTAACTAGGATTTCCAACAATGTCAAAATCTTTTACTGTCTCATAGATATGATTCAGTTAGTCAAACTAATTCAAAACAACAGATATGAAACTGGGTTTAGGTAGAGAGCACCAATCATAATCAATGGCAGGCACCCATGTACACACTTCCTCAACTCACACCATTATAATTAACTGTTAAAGTTCAACTCAATATATTTTCCTTAGAAATCATCTTTCCTAATGCCAAAGTGCCAGAATTTTTTCTAATGTCTTTTGACTAGGTACCTTAAAAATTACAGACTAGGTCTATGATGACTTGTCACATGATTACTGACAGTTGCTTTAGGCGCACTGTGTTACCTACCTCCAAAGCAACAACAGGATCGAACTGACAAGGTGTATTATGTGAGTTAGGAAATCATTGTTGATATTAGATGATCCAATTAACAAACAATTCACTGGAGTATTATGGGTGCACAGGGTATTATAAGTAAAACCCAAATATAATCTTATAATGAAAGAGCTTCTATCCCAATGGCTTCTTTTTGTTTGGTTGGATGACAAATGAAAGTTTCTTTGGCCTTGACAATTTCCATCAAAGATATCAAATCAGCATAGTAAGGAAACATATAGTATATAAACGATAGATCCTTTAACTGCTAGGACAGCAACAAATCTAATAAGTCACCAAGAATAGCCACTTGATTCTACAATAGAAAGTTAGTGAAAACTCTAATGCTCTAGTTGTAAAGACAATAAAATATTGTACTACTCCATTAGAGGATGGCCTTTGATATAAAGGAACAACATTCTACAGTTGTCTATCTTGAGGATAAAACCCCAGAACTGAGATTCAAACATACGGTATTTTTCACTCCATAAGATGCACTCCCCCATCCCCCTCAAAAAAGTGGGTGGAAATGTCTGTGCGTCTTATGGAGCGAATATTGCGTCACAGACTGTGATGTGTATTACCTGACCTGTCAGTGGTAGCGACAGCTGTTAGAAGAGGAAGTAGTAGGCCCACCAAAAAACCCCTGGGGACACTTAAATGTCCCACTTTACTGCTGAATTTCAGGGCGTCTGGTCAGTTGCCGTTCGCCTGGGACCTGGGAGAGTGCAGAGAGCCTCCTGACACTCCCAGCTATAACCGCTGACCTGTCGAATCATCTGAGGCTATAACAGGCATGAGCGAACTTTGCCAACTGCCAATTGTCTTTGACACTGGGTGGGGTCTGTGCCAGTAGAATTGCCTCCATTGCCAACCAGCTAACTGCCCAGGGATAAGTGGGGGGAAGCGGAGTTTTGGGAAGGTTAGAGGTACTTTTTTTTTTTTTAATATATATTTTATTTATTTATTTATTTTGACAAAGGAGAGAGAGAGAGGGAGAGAGATACAGAGACAGACAGAGAACTGAACTAGGGGAGCTCCCAGTTCAGCATATGGTTCCGCACGGGCCGGGGCCGGGATTTGATCCTCGGTCCCCGGTGCTGCAAAGTGAGCGCCTAACCCACTGAGCCATCCCGGCTTCCCCCCACTTTTTTTTTTTTTTAAAGATTTATTTTTATTGTTTTTGACAGAGAGAGAGATACAGAGACAGAGAGAAGGGGGAGGGCCCAGAACAGTCTCCACAGTTGCACATCGTTTGTTTTTCCACAGTTTCATTTCACAGGTGGGAGTGGGGCTGCACAGGGCAGGAACTGGGCCAGGGTCTCACCCTGGTGAGAACTGAACTGGGGGCACTCCCCAGCTCAGCACATGGGTCCACACGGGCCAGGGCCGGGACCCGATCCTTGGTCCCCAGGGCTACAAAGTGAGCGCTTAACTCACTGAGCCATCCCGGCTTCCCCAGTGGTACTTTTTAATCCCTTAGTTCCTATTCTGTAATTCCCTGGTCTCACACCATCTCAGTGCCAGTCTCTGGTTCCATAAAAATGGTCAGTTTATGCAGGAGATTGAGGTGGCTGGTGTTGTGTAGAACAGTGAGGCAGTTGGTGCATGATGGAGGGAGTAGTGTGTTGTTGGAAGGATCGGTAGGCGGGCACAGGCCTTCCTTTAGCTACCCTACGTGCCTACTCTGGCCTGTACCTGCTTGCCGTGCATGAGTGATTTCCCACCTGCAGACTATGTCCTGAAGGGCTCTGAAAAAACCTGCTTTATTAGTGCTTGACCGGTTTTGAGCACATATTAGCGAAACTACAAAAAAGAGCTTCAAAGAAGTGAAGACTCATCTAGCTGTAATTCCTGGGGGCCTTACCAGCCAGTTGTAACCTCTTGACATTTCCATCAACAAACCATTTAAAGTCTTTATTCAAGAAGAGTGGAACAAATGGATGGCTGCTGGTAATTATGATCTGACACCTATCACTCAAGTTTGTGAATGGGTCAAAACATGGCACTCAGTAAAGGATGAAACCGTTGCAGTCATTCAAAAACTGTGGCATCAGCAATGCCTTAGATGGAACTGAAGATAGTATATATGAAGCTAGTGAAGAAAGTGGTATCAGTGATTGTGAGCAACTGAGCTTCATGAATTCTGACACTAGCAATAATGAATTCCTGGGGTTTCCAGAAAACTAGACGAGTGCTTGAACCTTAAAGTCTCTCCTTATTTGTTAATGACAGTGATGATGGTTCTTAATACCGCTGTTGACTTTACATGGTTGAAATATTATTCTGCTATATTTTATAAAATATGTTAGTACACCATTTGGTTCAGAATATTTTTTTCTTGTTTTCCTCCTCTAAACCTAGGTTCATTTTATGGTCAGGTGCATCTTGTGTGAAAAATATGGTATATTCAGTTAGTACATTTTGCAAACATTCTTTTTCTAGCATAGCAGATGGAAGGGAACTCTTATCTGCCCTCATTTCTTTTCCAGGACATGCGCCAGTGGTACTAATTGATGGTTACAAAAGTTTCATGTTAATTTTGAGGGGCACTGTTGTGTTAGCTTGTTTGAAAAGGCAATTCTTTCTGAAATCTTTTTTTTTTAATAGAAAATATTTGTTTTTCTTCTTTTAAGCTGATATTCAATAGTGTAACAAAAATTTACCTCCCAAAATAAAACGAGTTTCCTCGTTGTGGTTTTATTTTTGGTTTCTGAATATATCCATAATTTGGATAATCTTGTCAAGTGCCTAAGTACAAAATGACTTCCAATGTCATGAGGTGTATATGTTTGAGAGTTGGAGGAAGTTGACTACATGAGAGGTTTGATGACTGCTAAACTTAGGCAATTTTCACACTGGTAATGGAGTTTCTATCACCAAGAAACCCACTCAATATCACTAGATTGTGTTATTTTTATTTTCTCTATCTACTTTATGACCATAAGCCTGCAGTTTCTAAACATACATTTGTCTGTAGTTAAAATTAACATAAAGATTTCCACATTTCTAGTTTCCCATGAATGCTTTGTTATGTCTGGAAGGGCAATCACTTTCTTTTCATGGTATAAGCTCTGCTTCTTCAAAACTTTCACAAAGCAGAACCCCCAAAGAATCCCTTCGTGGCTGTTCATCTTGGCCAATAGAGGAACTTCTCAATACTACAGATTCTTAACCTGTAAAACACAGTTAATAACAATACACTTTAATATACTACTCTTTCTGATGCAACTAACTCCAGGATTTTCCCCAAATTCCAAAAGCAGCCCCAATTAGTCTGTTATTTGAGAAGTATGAGGACCAGAAAAAACATTAGAAAAAAATGCCTCTGATTTTCACAAGATGAGCAAGCTAGACAATCTTTGCCACACATAAGAATTTACAATGAATAATTTTTCATTAAATCACATTCTTCCCCCACCTCACTAGGATCTTGTTTAGCAATTCACACTTTTCATCCATACACAAGTAAAATAAATTTCCAGTAAAGCTGAACTTTGTTAAGGATGGCTTTCATTTGTTACATTCTGAGATAAAAAACAATAATTTCCTTCCCTGTAGGTAAATCCATAACAATTTCTAAAACAGTATAGATGACCTGACTAGAACATCTACCCAGTCCATACAAACATGTATATTATACATTTTAGTTTGTTTTTTAATTAATTGAGGGAATAGAACAGGATATTTTCCCCTGACTCTAAATTCAAACTTCTTTATCTCCCTGCCATTTGGCATAACTAAGCGGGTACTCTATGGTATTTAAAGTCATGCCTCCAAAAATATTTTGTATGTTGATTTCACCTGGTAAATCTGACCATATTTGAAAGCACTTCTATGTACATTAATAACACAGTTTGATTTTCTTTTTTTTCTAAAGATTTACTTTATTGTTTTGACAGGGAGAGACAGAGGAAAAGGGGAGGGCCCAGAGCAGTATTCATAGTTGTATGCCATTAGTTTTGGACATAGTTCTCATTCCATGTAGGTGGGCGAGGAGCATGCAGTGGGGCAACTGGGGCCTACTGCATTGGAGGCACAGACCAGTGAACTGGGGGCTGAACCAGGGGCCTCCTACATGGAAGCTTGCCCTGGCAGGAACTGAACTGCCCTTCCCCCCCAACATGGGAAGCATACCACAGTTCAGCATATGGGACTACCCTTCCCCCACCCCCACCCCCAACATGGGAAGCATACCACAGTTAAGCATATGGGACTACACGGGCCCTGGCCGGGGCTAGGACCAGGACTCGATCCTTGAACCTCGTGGCTACAACATGAGCGTTCAACCCACTGGGCCATCCCGGTATCCCCCAGTTTGATTTTCTACCAACAATAACTATAATAAAAACAGCTAATGTTTATTGAGTACTTACTATGTGCTAGATAGACAGTGTACACATTGGTTCACAAGGATTAACTCATGTAATCCTCACACCAATCTTTTGAGAGAGGTGCGGCTATCCTCATTTTACAGATAAGTAATGGGGAGGTTAAACAATTTGTCAAGCTCACACATCTAGTAACTAAGTATCACTACAGTGATATTATGAAAGACTTAAAATAACCAAAACACTAATTTTACAAAGTAGGTGCTTTTCCCAAACTCACTTTTAACAAGGTGGCAATATGATGTGCTATAATTCAATCTATAATATTTCAGTTTGCCAATGTCAAAACTGCCTGGGGGGATGCTGGGATAGCTCAGCAGTTGAGCACTTGCCTTGCAATGGTGAGGTCCAGAGTTCAGTTCTTGGCCCAGGCCCCAGCCCATGCAAATCCACATGCTGAACTGTGGAGCAACTGGTAACCGCCAAAGCACAGAGGCAAAGGTTCTTGCCTCCCATGTGGAGGCCCCAGGTTTGGTACCTGCCCCAAGTGGCCCCACATCCATGTGTGTGGAATTAAACCATGTCACAACTAATGATGTACAACTATGGAAACTACTCTGGATCTTCCTCCTCTCTCTCACCGTCTCCCAAATAATAAAATTAATCTTTAAAAATAAAAACAAAACTGCCTGGGTTTAGCAGTCCTCAAACATTTCTCATGTGGTCAACTTCCTCCAACTCTCAAAAGCATACATTTCATAAGACCCTGAAGCCTTATACTGTAATAAGGCTTTGTCCCAGAGTTGTCATATTTTTAAATACAATACACTCACTTTCCTCTGGCAAAGATGAACGACATACAAAAAGGTATGTATAATATCCTCACCAAATGACTGAGGTTTCTGTTTGTGGGCTCTTTTAGTTTTGCATTATGAAAATGACCATATGGGTCTTTGGAAGCCTTGACATCTGATAAAGAAGGTCAAATTATATATGATTCTTTTATAACCCATCAACAATGTCCTATCATTGGCAATGAGTATACCTCAAGGTACTACTCCATGATCATATTACCGGGTAAACTGGGACCTTTACTTTGAGATAAAACACAGCAGACAGTTGTTAATGAAACCTTAATTGAATTGTCAAAGCACCACCTTCACCAGCTAATAGGCAAGTCACTATTTTACACAACTGTCCAAGACTGATAAGTTATTCTACCAGTTAAATTCAGCAGAGAAATCTGAATGGTAAAATGCTATATCACTTATACAAATATCTCTCCTTGTCTACATGGAGGGACAACAGTATCCCTCAAAATTACATGCAACAATTTTAGCCATCAGTACCCCTGGGTACATAGGAATAAAAAGACATGAGAACAGATACAGTTTCCTTTCCTATGCTGTGCCTGAAGAAAAATACTTGCAAAATGCATTAAGTATATTTGAATCTAAGTGAATCTCATAATGCCCAAGTAGGCACACGGTGCTTTGAATCAAATGATGTATCATTGGGAGAAAATTTTTATGTTTCATTTTAACCATTTTAGAAAATAATGGTTTCTATTGGGTGGTTTCTAAACTAAAAAGAAAAATTCTGATTGAGTCAGTTAAAAGGTTAAAAACTTCACTAATACCTTTAGCTTTGGTTTAAGAATACGATTGCAATTCACTCTGGTTTGGTGTTCAAATCTCTAGTTTTAATCTGACTCAGGTCACATAGCAATTAAATTCCAAATATAGTACAATAAGCAATTCAGACAAATCATCAATATGTAGATATAAAAATAGGAAAGCATTTGCATACTAAACACACCTGGAACTCTTTCCTTTTTTTCACAGCAAATTGTATTTCACCTGTAACAGCTCATAAAAACACTCAATAGAGATAACTAGAAAAATCTGGCTGAAGAATAAGGACCTGACCAAATCAAGTAACCAAGCAACAAAGATGCCACAGCACTGTGAAAGTAGTAGTACTCTAGTAGACCACAGTCCTTATCCTCCAGGGGCTTACAAATCTAGTCAATGGAACAGGTAAACACAAACCTGGTGTACTACAACATAAGACAGT
Organism: Craseonycteris thonglongyai; assembly: GCA_004027555.1. NCBI lineage: Eukaryota > Metazoa > Chordata > Mammalia > Chiroptera > Craseonycteridae > Craseonycteris > Craseonycteris thonglongyai. The sequence continues at coordinate 50,923 of PVKE010005717.1, forward strand.
GCTCAGAAGGAGGTACTTTTAAGTACATGGAACAAACTTCCTAGGTCAGGGTTGGGTAAAACATCGACTGCAGTCCACTGGTGGACAGCCAAGCAATTTTGGGGTGACCGGCTGAATAATAAAATAAATAGCTAGTGGACTGCAACATGTGGAGTAGTCTTTGCCCTGAAAAAGTTTGCCCAGGCCCTCCATAGGTGGTAGAAAGGGTTAATGAAAGCATCTAGAATGAATTAAAATCAAATCCATTCGGATTTTCCTATGTCAGTAATTAAGAATACTCACTGTAAAAATGTTGTTGTTCACTGTGGGAGATCTTTCAGCACTCCAGTGCACCTCCCTCCCCTTTAAAAATAAAAACTTTTTCCTTAGCACCAACTTGAAGTTAAAACTTCTTCAAATCTCATCACCATTTGAAAGAAATGTAGGTAAACACCTTTAAAGAATGCAACCCATTTCCCTTTCAGTATCTAGTTCTTAGCATTGTATGCAAAGCACTAAAATGAAAGAGTATCCAGGTCTAAGAAAATTCACACAAATTTTCAGTACATCAGTGACAAAATGTAAAGCAAGGAACAACCTTTTTCTTGTCCACCTCATCCCATTCTCTGCATTCTCCCCAAGCTTTGAAATCCTCAAGGGTAGGGCAAGAAATGGAAGTTCACTGTGTAATCCCTGAGGACAGGCTATGGAAGGGAAGAGAGGAAGGCGGGAACAGGGAGGTCCCTGAGCAGAGTGACTGAAGGGGCACCATTACCAGCTATCTTCTTTCCCATCAAGAATCAATCTCACACACTTTGGAGAGGGGAGCACTACAGCAGCAACCTCCTAGAAGCGCAAGCTGGGCAAACACTGGGCTGTACTAGTTAAAAGAAAATATATATCAGATCACTTAGTAGTCTAGATTGCAAAATCTAAAATATATATAAAGGTGGGCAAATATAATGCAAAAATGATATTCATCCACGATAGCCTAAAAAGTAGTGACAAAAGGAGAAATTTACCAGGCTATTTCCAAGAAGTTCGTTCACTTTCCTGTGGTGAAGGGGGCTTTTCCAGACATTACCAAAAATCTATTTTTGAATGCACTCAAAACATCAATGCATCTCTCCACACTAGAACATTTAATCTTGGGGAAAAAACTCAGCTCTCTTTAGTTTTGCTAGGAACAGAATCTTACAATGATAAATACATTTTTATTATATACTACTAATCTTCCTAAGGAGGATAGACAAAACATTGCATTTAAGAAGCTCTTAAGACTTTTAAAAATATCATAACACTAGCAAATGTAGAGGAATTTCATGTTTAAAAAGTATACTTCATGCTACAGCAACCAAAGGATAATTGGAACTCAAGAGGCACTAAATGGCACTAAAACATTACACCAAATGTGGGCCACTGCATAGCTACAGTCTACTGACCTCATTTGTGATACTCATGTGTGATGCTATATTTAATGCTTTCTTATCAAAAGGCTAAAGTTACATACTTCCCAATTGTAACTTTATAGTTTAAAATAAACCACTCAAGAAATGACTTAACTGGTTCAACTATGAACCCTATCTTCTTTCTGGGGATCAAGCTCACAAACTAAGGACTGAAAAGACAGAACGGATAACAAAGTAGTTATGCAAAGTATATCCCAAAGACGAGATAATTAAAAGGAATCAAGTTTGGGTCAGTTGTGGCATTTGCTGCAACTGGGCAACAAACTCAAACGAAATCAAACATGAGAGACAACCAAGGTCTTCACAGGAATAAGCGTTTCAAACATTCACCGACTGATCCTACACTCAGTGGCCCGCTTAGGTTCTAAAACAAAAAGTTTGGTAGACAGCAAACTTACGTGTGTTCCTCATCGGTCAACCATCCAAATTTGCTGTGACTTAAAAGCATAGGCCTACATAGCCAATGTACTTTACCATGTAAGCGAGGGTGTCTTCCTACAGTTAAGTGGAAACGCTTGCTCCACTTTGGTCAACACGGAGAAAACCATGCGATGACTTACCCAATCACACCCATGAGAAGACACCATGAGAAGTTGTGTTTTTCTTGTGATACTCACCAGACAACACCAAAGGCTCCATATCCAATAGGTCTATCGGGCTCAATATCCAGCTGCTGTTGTGGATGATGCGAGTGCTGATGATGGTGCGCCTTAACTGTAGCAGCTGCGGCAGCCTGTACCTGAGCTGGGGCTGCTGCAGCTGGTCCAGGAGCCTGACCCGGTGCCGGTGATGGGAAATATGGCTGTTGTTGCCCAGGGTTTAACATGGCTGCAGCTGCAGCCGCTGCTGCGGCTGCCGCAGCTGCCGAAGAGGTATGCTGCTGCACAGGGTGTACAGCAGCAGCCGACCCCGGATGAAGATGGTGCTGAGGGTGGTGGTGATGGTGAAGGTGAGGAGGAGGGAGGTGAGCAAGGTGGTGGTGATGGTGGTGATGGTGACCTGCGGCTGCTGCAGATGTACCGCCATTGTAAGCCGCCATCATTTTTGCGTTGGCTCTTGCGCCACAAAGAGACATTCAAAAAAATGCTCTTTGATTGGAAAACAAACTGGGTCAAGCTGTTATTTGGCCATTTAAAAATGAAGAAAAACCACTCACTCCACCTCCAAAAACATGGAGCGTAACTGGCCTTATGTCTTCATCAGTCAATCCAAACAAGTTAGAGGATCTTGGTGTTTAAATTTGGGGTGAGTGTGTGTGTGGAAGGGTGTGAGTTGCCAAAAATAAAAAAGAAAAATAAAACAAAAATCAAAAGAAAAAGGAAAAAGGGACCCCTTCCCCCCAGGTTTCCTGCCACAAGTGGGTACTAAAACTCCATCCTTAATTTGGGGGAGGTTCCAACTTTGAATGTGGGAATAAAGGCCAAACCTCCGGACCCCCTGAACTCCACACACGAAAAGGATCAGGTAACAACACACCACCCTTAGAATCTTGTAAGAGGGTTGACTTATCTACCCCTTCCATTCCCACATCCTTTTCTAAACACTACTTCTTCCTCAAAAATACAATTAAAGAAGATTCCCACCACCCCAAATTAAAAAGATGATGGGAAATTTCCAGGCAAATCAGTTCCCCCCACCTCGAATTCTCAGGCCTCCCTACATCTCCCCTTACTCCTAGTCAGGTTGACCTGATTGGACTCGGGAGCCTAAACTTTCCTGAACACTGAAGAGCCAGATAAAGAGGCAGGAGGGACAGAGCGAGCCGAGAAGGCGACAGGGCATGAAAGAGAGGAGAAAGAGGACCAGGGCAAAGTAAAGGTAAGGAGGTGCCAGGAGGAATGAAAGGGAGATAGACAGAGGGAACCGCCCCGGGATGAGGTTAGGTCCCGGGGCCAAAGAATAGCAGCCCCCGGGAGGCGGGTGGGGTGCAGTCCGAATCGAGCTGACTCCTACCCCCGCCGCCCCAGGCTGCTTCTGCTGTGAGGGTTGGGGGGGAGAGCGGGTGGGTCCCCCCGCACGACGGCCCCCTCAGGGCTCAAGGCTGCTCCGTCTCCCCCCCTCCCCCCCACCCGGCTTCCGTCCCCGCGGCCGCTTTCTCTTCAGTCACTGCGGCCGCTTTCTCCTCGGCCGCCGCCGCCTCCTCAGCTGCCGGTGCTGCCCCGGCCGGACTCACCTCCCCTAGCAAAGCCGGATAGAGCGGAGCTAGCGGCGGACACGCGCAACCAGCCGCCAAGGCCCCGCCCCCGCCTCACATTGACCGGCTGCCTTAAGCCAATCCACGCCCACCTGTCCGCGTCAGCCTCCAATCCTGGGCCTGGAGCTTCAGACAGGCGCACTGTTCGTCCAGTGGCAGCAAGGTGTAAGTCTCTTGGGGAAATCCCGCCTCCCATCCGGAATGGGCAGATAGGCGTACCAATCAAAAGGTAGAGTTTAGCCTGACCGACAAGGGTAAAAGCGAATTAAAAACCAAAGATCTCTGTGACATTTTCTTTCGCCTGTCTCCTCTTTTTTCTTTTATTTTTTTGGCAGGAGCAGGAAGCTGCGTGCTAATCCCGCCTTCCAGATCTGGCAGAGGGTGGAATAAAAGAACCAATCATGAGCCGGGGACCAAGAACAGAGCAACCAATCCTTGGCTTCAAGATGAAGTAGGCTGGGACTGGGGCCAGATATACACTTGATTTGACAAATGGAAGAAAAGATTGACCTCAGTCCCACCCTTCAGCTCTCCTATAGGTCAAGACTGTAGAGAATTCGCTGTCATATCAGCAACGACCTCTTCAGGGGACGGGCCCAAGTGAAAGGGGTGTGGTATAAAGGAAAGGGGGCGGGACCGAGAGGAGGAAGGCGGAGTCCTAATCACGCTGGTTCATTGATAGGAGCCCTCTACGACCCCTTTTAAAGGCATAAGGTGTGAAGAAATAGGGGGAGCAAAAAAGGGATGCTGAGCTTCAGAAACTCATGATCCAAGGTTACTCAACATAACAGTCACAGGAGAAACTCAGTAGACTGACAGTTCATAGCCTATGGCTGGTCCTCCTTGGCTAACCCTGATCTTGACACAAAGAGGCTTTATCTCCAGTATTCACAACTCTATCCTCAATGGACAGTAAGGCTACAGATACAAATACAAATTAAAACAACAAAAATAATAAACTTAACCAAAAATATGGTCATTTTCTCCCATATTTTCTAAGTCAATAAATTCTAGTTATTGAAATCTTACTAAAATAACATCTTTCACTTGGCTAACCTCACTTATCTGAATTTTTTTTTTAATCTGAAATAAGCTTACAGAACTTTATTTTACTAAAAGTGTGCACTTAGAACTATAGAGATCATTTGATTCCTCTTTTTCCTGCCCAATCCTCCCCTTTAAACAATCATCAAATTCTAAACAATTTAAACACTTCTACATGCCCCGCCTCCAACCCCAGTCAACACAGTATTACCCACATTTTCACCACTAGCATCTTTTAAGTCATCGTCGTGCTTACAGGCTATCTCTCCTCTAATCCATCCTCCATCGACAGGAAAACAATCTTTTAAAAAATTCAAGTATAGCATGTTCCTACCTTTGATTTAAGTCAGTAAGTGTAAGTGGCCCGGCACTATCTGGTTCCCACTTTGTTCAAGGGCCCTATCTTTCACCTCCACCTTCTTTACTTCAGACATTCTGAACTTCTTCAAACCCAAGCTGCTCAGCTAAAGGAGGTCGAGGTGGTGAGATGCCCAGGCTAAAGAAGAGAGGAGGAGTCAGAGAAATCTGTGATATAGCCTTTATTTTACGCAGGGCAAGGCGACCAGGTGATTTATATAAGAAGGAAAAACAATAGTGGCATGGGACCCATGAGTATCTCATGGGGGTACATTAAGCTTATGTAACAAGCAAAAATGTAAGGCATTTTCCAGCAGAAGCATGGCTACTCCATTTTGTCTGGCCAATCTTGCCCAAGCTTGTACCACCTTGGGCTTTTTCCACAACTTTCCCCACACTTTACCCCTACAGGGTTGGGGTTTTAGATTTGGCTAGCAATGAGGATCCTTGGGCACATAACCCAAAGCAACAATAAAGGGTGGTTAGAATGCATCTGGCTATAAGGCCAAGAACACCTAATGCCCATCTCCACAAGAAGCCTAAAAAGTTTCACCAAGTGGTTAAGTGGTCTGGCCCTAAGGCCTGTATGGACTGTACTTTTGTATCTATTTTAGTGATAGCTGATTGTACCTCTTTCTGGTGGTCTGGAATATATATCTATATTTATATAGATATATATATCATTTTACATGTAAGAGAGCATATGTGCCATCCTGGAAGGAAGTTAAGAGATTTTTGTTGTTAAATTTATTGGGGTGATACTGGTTGATAACAATTATTTTGTTTCCAGGTGCACAACTCTACATTACATTGTCTATGCATTGCATTATGTGTTCACCACCCAGGGTCAGCTCTCTTTCCATCACCATATATTTGATGTTCCTTCTCTACTCCCCTCTCCCCCGCTCTCCCACCCACCTTCCCCTTTTCCCTCAGATAACCACTAAACTATTGACTATATCCATAAGATTTTGTTTCTTTGTTACTTTCAGTTTTATATTCCACCTAAAAGTGAGGTTATATGTTTCTTGATTCTTTCAGTCTTACTTATGTTGCTTAATATGATGGTTTCAAGGTCCATCCATGTTGTCACAAATGGCTGTATTTCATCTTTTCTTATCGCTGAGTATTCCACTGTAAATGGACCACAACTTTATCCAGTCATCTATCAAAGGACACTTTGGTTGTTTCCACCACTTGGTCACTATGAACAGTGTCGTGATGAACATTGGCGTACTTATCTCTTTGCAAATTAAGGTTCTTAAGTTTTTTTGGTAAATAACCAGAAGAGGGATTGCTGGATCGTATGGCAATTCCATTCCTAGTTTTTTGAGGAATCTCCATACTGCCTTCCATAGTGGTTGTACCAGTTTACATTCCCACCAGCAGTGTATGAGGGTTCCTTTTTGTCCACAGCCTCTCCAGCACTTGTTATTCCTTGTCTTGCTGATTGTAGCCATTCTAACAGGTGTGAGGTGGTATGTCATTGTGGTTTTAACTTGCATTTCCCTAATAGCTTGTGATATTGAGCATCTTTTCATATACCTGTTGGCGGTCTGTATACCTTCATGGAAGAAGTGTCTTTTTAGGTCTTCTGCCCATTTTTTAATTGGATCATTTGTTTTTTGTTGTTGAGCTAGCTGTATGAATTCTTTATATATTTTAGATATTAGCCCCTTATCAGAGGCATTGTTTGCAAATATTTTCTCCCA
>PVKE010005718.1:0-57684 GCA_004027555.1 Craseonycteris thonglongyai
TTAGTTATAAGCAACAGAAAACAACTCGCTGATTTCAGCAGCAAGGCAATTTTTTGAAAGGATATGGGCAACTCATAGAATTATTGGGAGGCTGGTGAACCAAGTTTGGGGTTATGTGGCCAGCAACAAGGCTCCAAATTATACAGTACATCTGTTCTGCTGAGGGAAGCACCAAACGCAGCAGTTTGAGTTAACCTAAACTGTCTGTGTCAGATCAAGGTCACCGCCACTACCCTTGCTGCCACTGCTGTCTTAGGAACCTTTTGTATTTCTTGGAAAGTAAAATGTATACCAAGTATATGTGCTTTAGAAAGTCCTTCTACCACTGCCAGCATCAACTGGAGTGGGTGTACCTAAGTGGCATATCCTAGGTCATGTGTCTGTCATGCATTAGTTGCAAGGGAGGCTAGAAAACCCTAACACTTACAGCCTCTATAGTAGGAGGTGTCTGATCAAGCCTCATAAGGTGGAAGAATTCCCATCTTATGGGTTAAAATTTTAGATGGCTAAAAAGAGGGCCAAAGTTCATAACCCCGACAGTGTTTGTTTCTTTGTTAGACTGCATTTGAAACTGGCAGTTTCATGTCTAGTGGTCACGATAGCCAGGACACATTTGATAAGTGTCTCATGGGTATAAAAAGTCTACCAGATGCTGAGAGTGAGGACAAGGCCATCAAGAAACTTACTGTTTAATGAAATAGAAACAGATATGTTGGTCTTCATACTTGCTCAAGTTTTTCTTCTGAAGATAATTTTCCTAGATAATAACCTGCTAAATTATCAGTGAGTCTAAATTAATTAATTTGGTCCAAAAAAGAATATACCATATTAAAAACTAGTATAATTTTAACTAATGAACTTCATACTTATTCACAAAATATTTACCTTTAAGTTTTAAGCTAAATAGTTACTCAACTTAGTGAAGTTGCCTCTAATAGCTGTATTCATTTCAAATTTTTTTATTTAAGTTAATGAAGTATGAGTATGTCCAGGTACTTCTCCAGTTCTACCTGTTACCCCTTATTCTTGATTTCAATTGACAGGTCCAAGGAAGAGGGGGTGGCCTGATCCAGGGACAATGAAGATGCAATGCTGAAGAATAAGCTGGAAGAAAGAAGCAACAGGCACCATGGAAAAAACCAAAACAAAGCAAGGTTAGATTTTTTCCGATGTTTTGCGTTAGGGCTCAACTCAGGATTTAAGAAATGTAGGTTATAGTCTTGTTTTGCCACTGTCTCAAAACATGATAATATGTTAACCTGACTATTTTCATTTCCTTGTGACAATATAGTGACTGTGAAGAGCACAGACATTGTGCTTGAGAAATAGGAAATGCCATATACTATTTAATTTGGTCTGAGTAGTTATCTTATTTTTCTTAGCAATAACTTTCTGACTGCCTCAGAACCATCTGCTCAATGAGGCCAAAATATAGATTCAATTAATACTGTAGACATCCAACACTTTCCAGGCCAGCATAGACATAGGGCTTTCTCTTTTAAACTATTACAGAGAATCAACCATACAGAAGTAGGTTTCTATTATCAGCTGCAATTTGCAGATGAGAAAACAGTCATTAAGAAGTCAGGCTATAACCTCAAAGCATCTAAATTCTACCTGAGAGCCTGTTTCCAAGTTCTGGTTCTTACCGTGATACCAGGCTGTTGGGACACAGCATAAAATCGACTAAGTAACCTTTGCTTAAGCTTGCATGGGTAGTTTTGATAATCTCAAACCATCTGGACTTTACAGAGACAGCCCTCTGTGTGTACAAGTTCTTGGTTGAGGTTATGTACTATTTATGAACTTAGCATGCTGAGGCTGGTTAAGGAAGGATTTCCTGTACCACCATGTTTTAGGAGAATAATACACACATCCACACACCCAAATGTTTGCAACCAGGACTTTCAAGTATAAATTGTTAGACTCATACAATGGGACACAATGAAGAGATAGCTAAATGGATGAGCCAAGAGCTGCATTTTTTACATGAATTGCCTCATTTACATGGCCAACCAATGTGGTTTTTAAAGGTACATTCTAGGCCAACCTTTGTTCTCCCTAGGTTGTAAATGGTTTTTGATAGCCTACTACTTTCTTTGTGTTTGACTCATGTTTCACAATCTCTAGTGTTGACAAGACTGCTTTCTTTCTGTCTGCATCCTTCCCAGACCCTTTCAAGTTACAATTTCCCTTCTATTGATCCTCTTGCCCAGGAGAACAGCCAGATTCCTTTAGCTGATCTGGACAGTGACATGAGGGCAGAGTTCAGAAGTTTAGCAAGGATCAGAGGCAGAAGAAGTAAAGGGTATTCTACATAGACCTCCTGAGAACAATAAAATGACAAATGGACAGGTGTCTGGCTAAGAGCAACCTTCCTGACTATATAGAATTATCCCCTCAGGTAAACTTCAGTCAGCCCTAAGAACACTGGGGAGGCCCTTCATGGGCATTCTTTTCTGGCTAATTAATGAGTGTTAATCATTCAATTTGGTTGAGAAATATCCCCACCGTAGTAAAACATGGTTTTCTAGTACAAGAGTTATATCAGGCACATATGGTTCGGTCATTAGGATGTAACTGTATACTAACTTGTTTTGTTCTTGTTGAATCATTGTTTTTTTGTATTTTTTTAAATTTTATTATGCAGGCACAGATTTAGTATCCTATATGCCCCCTTATTCCCTGCTTGTGTCTGAAGAGGACAGAGACAGAATGAGTCATGTTGATTAAACAAAGCTCTTTCTCCCTACAGGAGAGAATGAACATATGCCAATGAATAATCCTTCCACACAGATTTACCAGGTAAAGACAAATAGATTGCTTTGAGCAGTCCTATGTGTAATAGTAATGACTGTCTTCTACGTATAAACTTTTTAGTTCTCACAAATGCTTCTACATTTATCACTGTATTTGTTCACCTAACAAGTTCAGTGTATTTGAGATAGGCAGGGCAGAGAGCACTATTCCCATTGTACCACTGAGAAAACTGATTATTAAAAGTTGACTTGCCCAGTTTATAAAATACAATACCACCCCTCCCACATCAGCTCTGCTTTTCTTGCCTATTGCCACCAGCACTGTAGCCAGTACATGGAACAAAAACATTTCTGCCAGAAAGAGCAAGGTCTATCTTTCATAGTTTCTTATTTTAGCAGGGAGAATTGAGAGCTGAAAAGGGGATAGCATTGTAAATGTTCAACTATGGTGACAAAGAACAAACAAACAAAAACACTTTAAATTCCTTTAAACAATGAGAATAATTGAATTTACAAGGAAGATAAAAGTTCTGGAAAACATTTTGTAATATGTTTGCAATGAGGGTCTCATTGGGCTGCGTTGGCTCTCTAAATAGTATTTATTTGGCTTCTATCTTCCAGCTGTATGCTTAATTTATGTCTTTAAGAATTAGGGAACTTTATTCAGACATAATTTGCAACACAAAAGCAGCGTGGGCTAGGGAAACCTATGATCTTCTACAGAGTTAAGTAAGTAAGAAGACATGAGAAGAAAGAAAGAATTGATAGAGCTTGGTGGGGGTTGGAAGGAAAAGGTGATTCCAAAGTGGTCTTTAAAGTTTTAAGCCCCAGTAATCAGGAGAAATAGTGAGTGGTCTCCCTTCAAACTATCTGCTCTTCTGAATTGCTGTACCTCTAGTTATTTAAATTTGTTGAGTTCCAGTGACGATAAAGTGAAAATAACTAGTTCCCAGAAATATCATACCAGATATTATCGGTGTGGACCCTATTAGGGCAAGCCCGTACAGGATTTATGTAAACATTTTTAGTTGTGTTGTTCCTAAAACTAGATTGGCAATGAGACAGGGTGGAGGAAACAGTCTTATTTTTGAACAGTTACTATGTACAAAGTTTATTGCTTGGCCTAATGGGAGATGAAGCAAATATTCTCACTGATTTCTAAGTGCCCTGGTAAGCATATACAATAGAAAGAAGGCTGTTGGAAGGATTACAACAGAAACATTGACAAAATTCTATGAGGGAAGGATGAATTAATATTGACTGAAGGACTTGAACCAGGCATTTAAGGACAAGATGATCATTTGGTAAGTGGATATGGGGAAGGGTATTTCAGGCAGAGAAGCTAGCTTGAACAAAGGCCTGGGATTAGGAGAAAGTCTTCTCAGTGCTGATTTAATGTCTCACTTGTCCAAGACCTTCAAATGCCTTCGCCTCCTCTATATTAACATCTGACCTGTGTGTGGCATTTGAATGAGTGTAAGTATCTCTTTAAACTCAGGTCTGATTTAAAGTCTGTTATAGATTTTATGTAGGTCACTCCCTGAATGTTAGCTAAATATAGCTGCAGTGGGGGTGGCCTCATTCTCTTATTGTATCACAAATCCTAGTACATCTGTTCACAGTGGAACAAAAGAAGCAGTGGGAGTGAAGTTGGTCTATATGACCTCTGAGATGCTGTGATTATAACCCCATCCTTGTTTTAAAAGAATGCTTTCCAAGCCCCAGTTTGTTTACTCCAAGCAACATTTGACCAAAAGAAGATGGAGGAAGAGAAGTAAAGAAAAAAGAAGAGGAAGAGGAAGGAGGGAAGCAGGGAGAGGTTAACTATAATAAAATATAATCTACATTAAACAGGGAGAGCAAAATATAAAATTGAAGCAAAATATGACATTTCAGCCACTCTCTATCACCTTATTTTCTTTTCTTGATAAACCCCCATCCTTACCTGACATTATAGTAAATATGAACTTATTTTATTTTATCTTTTTATTGGCTGTGTCTTTCTCCAGAATGTAAGCTCCAAGGGCAGGGATTTAGTGCATTTTGCTCTATTGTATTCTCAGCATAATTACAATACCTGGACTATTAAAATATTCAATAAATATTAGGTGAATGAATGACTATCTGTAAGGTGTGTATATTGCTCTGAGACAAGAGGTTTGATGCAGTCATTCAGTCTGGTGCCAAATGGTATTTGGAACTTGTCTGGTTCTTTGGGGGGGTGGGGGTGAGGGGGGGGGCAGAAGAATAGATTTTCACTTCATACCCTAATCAAAATGTTTTGAATATTTTGTCTCTGGATATGAATGTTGTTCTAAGTAAAAAAGCACCGGAAGAAATTACAATAGAAAGAGAGAGCTCATCCACATCACAATTAAAAATTACCCAAGGTAAATATATTTTCAACAAATTCAAAGGCAAATAGCAAAATTAGAAAAATTCTTACAAAAATATTGCAAAGGTTTAGATATATATAATAGAAATAAATAAAAAAGGAAACTTATGAGACCTCAATAGAATGTGGGCAAAGAACAAAAATATTTACTGAAGTAAAATGACACTGGCTAATCAATAAAAGAAAAGGTTTAGCTCAAAAAAGAAATAAAAATAAACCATTAAAACAAGAGCATTATTTTTTGACTACCTAATTAGCAAATAATAAAATAATATTTAGTTCTGGTGAATAAATTGGTGGAACCTTTTGTGAAAATTATTAGTAAACTTGTTAAAATGTTTATACCCCTTATTGGATCCCCTTCTTTGATGGACTTGATCTCCTTGGTAAGAGTAAGGTATAGTGACCCAAATTTGGTCACAGAAGCCAAAAGGAGAATGAGCACTACCACCTCCCAGGTCATTCCAGATGGAATTACTGCTAGATCAGGCAAAGTAGTGTGGATACACTGACTGCCCCTTAGCTCAGTATATTTCCTTTTATTTGGAAGGCAGCTATGCTCTCCACTATACCACTATACGCCGCACTATTTCCTTTTATTTGAACTCAAGTCTGTTTTTCACTCATCCTTTGTCCAATACACCTAGTCCTCTCAAAGTCCACCTCAATTTCCTTTTTGGAGTCACATTGTGCTGCTTCAACCTTGCTTACTTCATTTTGCATATGGAGTTTTAAATTGTGATTCCCATTAAAATGAGAGATGGAAGAGGGTCCCACAATTACAATACATGTGATAACTACACTTTAGTCCTAGCTCAACCCTCACACTAATGATTTGAACTCCAACTGTGTTTTTGGCCAATTTGTAGCATACAAGTGTAAACACTGTAGCTTACTTTATTTATATTACTTATGTTTCATACATATTGTTCAAGACATATTTGTCTTGTTATACTAAGCTAGGATATTACATATCATACAGAATGTCTCTAGGAATTTGCAACCATATTATTATAATTTTTCAAACCCTTTGATCAAATACATTTTGCATATATACTTCTTAATTAGTTGAATATATATTGTCTCTCTCCAATACAGCAGAGTTCCCTTTGGGCCAAATATTACCTAATATTCTTTGACTCATAGTAATTTCATATTTGGGAAATTATCCTAAGAAAATAATCTAAAATACATATAAAGCTTAAAATAAAAGGCATAATATATCAGCATTATTTATAATATTGAAAAATTACAAACAACATAAATTTCCAACAAGTATGAATGGGTAGATAAACTCTGATACACTCTTAGGATGAAATATTATGTAGTCATTAAAAAATAGACACTTAGAGAAATTTTTGAAGCCTATAAAAACAGATTTATAAGAATGTTATGCAAAAAAGAAGGGGCAAAATCAAAATGTATGTTTAGTGTGATTTCAACCATAATATCTGCATTCATATGCATAGAACAAAATAGGAAATATGCCTAAACATTAATGGTTATATTAAAGTAATGAGATTTGAAGGTCATTCTTTTTAAAGTTTTTTTTCTCTGTAATGGAAATAATTTCAGAAAATGAGTTGTGTGCCCAAAGGACTTCTATTGAAAAACAATGGGAACCAGTCCTACAGTAATAGGTTTCATCATTAAAACTGCCATTGAAAGTTTTCCAGAATTGATAAGTCTTGTTTGAGCCTCATTCTCCTTTTACCATTGAAGAATGTCTTTTCCCCAGGGATCAATAAGATTGATTTCTGGCACACCAGGCTTCATTCATATCAGCTTTAATAGTTCCTTGAAAGAAGGATGTTAAGGGTCAACTTCTGCAGCAAGTGTAGAGAAGGAGATTTAGGAAATTACTTCTTGACTGTTCACTTGCTCCCCACTCCATGTTTTAAATGACTGCATTTCTGGGGAATAATGAAGAGGAAGACCATGTTTCCTTTGAAGCAACCCTGGTTAAGCAGGAAGTCAAAACAATTACCTTGTCATGCTTGCCATCATCTGCTACTTCAAAAACACTTGGGCTTTTGCTCTTATAGGGCTTTTTGTTGGCTGCTGTAGGAATTCAGCATGTCTTGTGGAGTTTTCTCAAATGTTGCCATTCATGAGTTTGCAGAGTTCTCAAGGCACAGGCCCAGTCTGGAATTTGCCTCATAGTAGCTTTCTGACTTAGATAATGGTACTGAAAGGAAGGACAAGTCTGTGTAAAGAAACAGGTTGAAAAATTTGCATACTTTACAAAAATTTAGCTTGAGGGATTTTTGGTAGAAAAAATAAATGGAAGATGCTGACTCAAATTCATTTTAAGAATTAAGGAGCCAAGAAAGTAAGAAAATTGAGAAACAGAAATTAAGAGCAGAAATGAGCTAGAATCCGGACTCCTCTCCCCTATGTCTTTAAGCCTAAGATGCCCTCTGTGGTGCCCTAGGCTTCGAAGTACAAGTCTTCCCTGAACCTGCCTCCTGTGGGAGCCCGCCTCCAGCGGCAGGATGGAGGGATCATAAACTCTCTAGAAATGCTTCACGAAAAAATCAACGAGATGAGGAACGTGTTCAACTCGCTGGAGAACAAGGTAGACACCCATTTCTAATCCTTTGGGTGGGCTGTGGGTTGCCAGATAAGAAAGCTGAAGAGAGAGCAGAAAAAAAAATATCAAGTCCATGTCTTCAGCATATTTTTTTATTCACAAAGGGATGGCCAGTTGGTACTGGAAAGCCAGTTTGTAGCAACTAAAGATATTAAGGACCCCAAGCATCTAAATGTGACATGCTGTCTCAAGTGTGTGACTTTACTACTGTGGGGTCCACTCCTGGGTGGTCAGTGGCTGTGAAGCTGTTTATAAAGCACTAGTGTTACTTCAGTGGCAGATACCCAAGAGGCTCCAAGTAATATATACAAAGGAAATGGATTCATGGCTCAAAATGGTTTCAAATTTTTCAAAGTTCCTATAACCTGGCTGTTAGAAAAAAACACACAAAAAAACATTTAATAGTTTGTAACTTTTTGAGAGCTGAGATTCTATAGGTGAGGAAGTGTTCTTTTCTCTAGGATCCTACTTGCTGCTTTTTGGCTCCTGGGGAAAATTCCACATGTCCACCTGAGGGAGCAGCCATAATGAAACCTATTTCTGCTGATACTGGTTCCCTTTTTTTTTTTTTTCCAAGCAGGAAACCTGAGTAAATTTCAGAGCACCTGAATGAATGTTGGGTTTTCTTCCTTCAATTTAAAACTGGCATAAATTGTGCTTTAATATTATTATAGCATAGTTGTGAATGCTGTTTTATTTGCTCATAGAAGATGAACTTACATAGTGAGAATTACCAGATCAAACGTAGTTGATCTGGTGATTTTAATTCATCATGATGACTGAATTAGGACATGTGCTGAACTCTATCACAAAGACTACTTAAATTGAAAAACAATTGGAATGAAAAATAGATTGCTCATGCTATTTCCCAGGCTTCTGGTCCCAAACACTTGACAGATCCTGATTTTCCTTAGAATTATCTCTTTGGTTCCTCTTATTTCTCCTTACTCTCAGCCCTTGAAAGAAACCTTTGTGAAGCACAGTGACCCACAAAGCTCTGTATGTTAAAACTGTGGTATAGGAGACTAAGTCATTGTACAGCAGGCGGTACCATTGCAAATTGGAACCGTTTGGGCAACCAGATTCCAAATGTTTAAGAAATACACACTTGAAGGGATTTTATTAAGTTACCTGGATTTTAATTTCCATCCCTTTAAAACCAGAATACTTGGTGGATACTTTTAATTAGTGAATGAACCTTCTAAAAGTTCTGTTTTAAAGAGAGATCTGGAGCTAAGAGTTCCTCTACTTAATAGAGTATAGGATCATAAATGTCAAGAAAGTAATGTTATTTTCTTATTGTTATTAACTTATTAATTGTCTGTTAAAATGTTTATTGGTTCAATAAATAAAACAATTTTAGAAGTGCTCCATTTTCTCTACATTTCTGCTTGTACTTAACTTTTTGATTTGCCACTTAAAAGGAGAGAAGAATTAAAATTTCTTGAAAACCTTTCATGCTTCTAGCATGCTCTGTGATAGGCACTTTACCTATATTTATTAATTTTATTCTCAAAACAGCCCTGGAACATAGGTGTTATTATAGTTATTTTATGGATGAGGAAATTGCTACAAAGAAGTTAACCAACTTGCCTAAGGTCTTAGTACTTGTGGGAGAGTACTAGGATTTGTACCCTATCTGACTCCAAAACTGACCTTTTCATGGTGTAGAAGTTGACAAAAAAAATCCAATGTGTGCAATCCTACACAACCAGACTTGACTGCTGATGTGATCCATATCACTGTCAACAACCTGCTGAGCTCCTACCATTGTAGATATTCCTGTGCCTTCCTTATGGATTAAAGCATACTGCCAATGAAAATGCCATTATCTCCTTTTCTATATCATCCAAGAATATAAATTAAAAAAAAATTCCCTTTTAAAGAACTTCTCAGATATGCATAGTTATTACTCATTTTATCATTAAAAAAATTTTTTTTTAAGATTTACCGGTATTTTTATTGTTTTTGACAGACAGACATAGGTACAGAGACAGAGAGAAGTGGGAGGGCCCAGAACAGTCTCCATAGTTGCACATCACTGTTTTTTTCCATATAGTTTCATTCCACAGGTGGGTGCGGGGCTGCACAGGACAGGAACTGGACCGGGGTCTCACCCCGATGAGAACTGAACTGGGGCACTTCCTAGTTCAGCATATGGGCCCGCACGGGCCGGAGCCGGGATTTGATCCTCGACCCCGGGGGCTGCAAAGTGAGCGCTTAACACACTGAGCCATCCCGGCTTTCCCATTATCATTTTAAATTTTAACGAAAAAAATAACAGAATTTCTTCATCTTCTCCTTACAACCAGGAATAATATGACCCATCCCTTCTTTCATGGAATTTGAGGAGTTACAAGATCAAGATTGTCTTGCACATGCTTACATTGCTTTTCAAATAAATCTATTTAAATCAAAGGTGTTACAAGAAATACTAGCTTTCAGATGCACTTGTAAACTTAATTACTTGCTTTATTGTTACTATCAAGCTTCATTATGTGCTGCATAACAAAGACCCTCTTTTCCCTAGATGAACGGAGCCAAGGTTGCCTTCAGTTGTCCAAACTTTAATAGACCAGGAAATGTGGCCTATAAATTTTCCAAAGCCTAGTTTCTCAAACAAAAAGAAAAAAAATCAAGGGGTCAATGGTACTATTTGTAATTATTTATAGCAAATGGAATTCACTCTTCATGTGTTGTTTAGTTGCAGGCCCTAGCCTCTGAACTCAAAACTGGTTTTACAGAAGCGATGCAAGAACTGTCGAGAATTCAACATGGAGAATATGCTTTGGAAGAAAAGGTTAAGAGCTGCAAATGTTCCATGGAAGAGAAAGTTACTGAGATGAAAAACTCATTAAACTACTTCAAGGTAGGCTCCTCTTCTATTCCCCTGCTCAAGAAAGATTCTTGGTCTTAGTTATAGAAGTAGAAACCATGACTTTTTGCATAGCAGCTAAATATAAAAATTTTCCCACTGACTTGTTTACTATTAGTAATTATTATTATTAATAATTACCATGGAAAAATACCTATTTTATGTTTTTCTTTCTTGGATCTTTGTGTTAAAATTAGAGGCCACAATGGAAGCAAAATTTTCATTCTTTTTCATTCATTCATTCAACAATTATGTATTAGAAGCTTACTGTATACTAGATATTGTTATATATTTTTACCCTATACAACAGATTTAATACATATTGATTCTTATTTTTTAGGAAGAGCTAAGCAATGCCATGTCAATGATCCAGGCCATCACTTCTAAACAAGAAGAAATGCAACAGAAAATTGAACAGCTTCAACAGGAGAAGCGAAGAGAATCTCGAAAAGTGAAAGCCAAGTGCGTTTCTTACCAAAAATTGACCAAAGATAACCCATAAACACTGACTTATACAGACGCATGGAGAACATCTTCCTCATTATCAGTGTATAGCTAGCTGGCCACAGGTTCAGCATGTGATAGAGGTTATAGAGCCATAATAGTTGGTTAATACTAAAAATAGATGTTACCTATTACAAGGAAAATGCACTCAATAGGAAGCGAAATGAAAATTATATAAAATGGCATGAAATTTGATTTTAACTGGAATAACATATAAAGATATATTTTTATACTTTAAAGATATATTTTTAAATAATTGATATATTTAAAAATAATATTTAAAAATAATGATTGGTGTGTTGAGATAGTTGAGTCACCAGTAATTTTCTTTGTTTATTAGTTTTCTAAAATTTCTCTAATACTATTATTATTTTACTTCTACCATGGAAAATAAATTTATATTAAACAATATATCAACCAGGTTAGCTCAAGTTTTACCACTAAATATATGTAATCTTTATTATTATATATTTTTAATATTATCAAACTTAAAATAGAAATATGGCAATCATATTTATGTGACCCTGAAGAACGTTCATTGTTTTCAGCTGAAGACTTGATGCTTCCTGGTACCTTTGTGTCGCTTTGTTGAGTAAATGTAAATCATCTCAAGCAAATTATCACCACTGCAAACTCTGTAAAGACCTGATGACAGGGAAGCCAGTAACAGAAAAATAAGAATGTAGATATTACAATTAGAAATGATCTAGATATTTAAAATTTTTTCTCCACCTTAGGTAATGAATTAAGTTGCTAATATTTGACCATATTTAATTTACAAAACAACAATTTTGTATTTTTCAACCTAATAATTCAGAAATTTTCTTTTTTTTTTTAATTGTTAAATTTATTGGGGTGACATGGGTTGGTAAAAATTACCTAGGTTTCAGGTGTACAAGTCTACATTACGTTGTTTGTGTGTTGCATTATGTGTTTACCACGTAGAGTCAGTTCTCTTTCCATCTCTCTATATTTGACTCCTTCTCCCTCCTTTGCTATCCCCTCCCCGATTAGCCTCAGATGACCATTAAACTATTGATTGTGTTCATGAGTTTTTATTTGTTTGTTGCTTTCAGTTTTATATTCACATATGAGTCATATGGTTCTTATTTTTTCTGTTTGGTTTATTTCGCTTAGCATGATGATCTCAAGGTTCATCCATGTTGTTGCAAATGGCAGAATTTTAAAATCTTTTCTTATAGCTATATGATATTCCATTGTCTATATGTACCACAGCTTCTTTATCCAAAGTGCCTTTTGATAGATGACTGGATAAAGACATTCTTGAATTATCCTGAACTGACTGTCTTCCTAACTCATCCGGTATTAAGACCTCTGATGTCCCTTTTCTAGGAAAACCCCAAAAGAGGAACATGGCCCCCAATCCGGGCCTGCTCAAGCACAAGGAAGTCCTTTCCGGTCCATCAATATCCCCGAGCCTGTCCTTCCAGGTGAAGACTTTACAAACCTCTTGCCTTCGCAGGCCTATGAAAAAGGTACTGTTCACAAATCGTCCTGAATTAGTCAAGCATTTTTTCCTTGATCCCTAGGGCTGCAGTAAGAGTAAGAATGGGCCTAAGTCCTCCATGCTTACTAGAGGAAAATGGCAGATTTTAACATTGGTAAAGCGGGACACCATTGACCGGTGGGGAGGGGGTTCTTGATTAAAAATTGGGTCTATCTCCTGCCGTTCCCTAGCTTGTCGTGCATTCTTTCCAAAAATCGGGACTTTTTTAAAATGCCGTGGGACACAGGACAAATTGTTAAAAATTGGGACTGTCCCGCCAAAAGCGGGACGTCTGGTCACCTTTCTCTGGAATTTAGAAGAATCCAAAAGATCTGAGTAACCAGGAGAGTGTGTCCAATTTAAAAACATTTTCTTTTTTTTTTTTTTTTTTTTTTGCGAAAAATACTAATCTGGGTATTATTGTAGATTTCAAATTGATTAGAAATAATTAGATGCACAATTGCAGAAGAAAAATGTTTAAAAAAATCATTCACTCTAATAAATTGCTTTATTTTCCACATTCCTTTCTCAGTCCTTGTGTCTCTGCAATAGACATTTTAAGAATAGCTATATTCTTAGCATAAGTAAAAGTGTGTTGTTCTTTCTTTCTTTTTCTTCTTTTTTGCAAAGGTTTTACTGAAAGAAGAAGGTCGTACCTGCCCTAACTGGCAGGCAGTGACGTCAGTAGCAGTCTAGCTTTGTGCTCCCCTTTCTCTGGAAAATTATGATGGTGCTGCCCGTGGGCTGACCCAGTCACCACAACGTCCCCATTCTGAGGGACGTCAGAACAGATAGTAGAAAGCTGTACTGGGGCAGTACTGAAGAAACGGGCCTTCCAGGAGATATCCAAGTTTCAGTTTGTGGCCTGTGTCCAACTCAGGAAAAACAGAAAGATAATATCTGTTTTTTTGTCTCCTCAACAACATCTAGGAAGCCACTTTCTACACAAGATAATCTGTGTAGATATCAGTAATGTTTAGAGAAATTTCCCTCTTTTTTATGGTTGCATGTAGAAAGTCTCCAAAAGAGGCTCAGTGACTTCTCAACCAACAATAATGTCCTCAAAGGGCAGGACTGGTGGTTTTCTACCCCTATGGCTTAATGAACAATTTGGCTCATCTGTACAAAGACAGTAAATGTATTTTGAACAGCTGAATTTAAAAATGTAAATCAAATGGCTTTTAATCTGTGTTATTGTCACAGTTGCGATTTGCTTTTTTTTCCTTTAGTTTTTATCCATTTGAGTAGTTGTTCTAAGACTGACAGGTGAAGCCTGGGAACTCTTGATCCAGCTGGGGAGTGGGTTCATGGCAGGTGGCTCTTCTTTCTTTGCCTTATGTCATGGAAAGCATGACATAAAAGAAGGGTCTTTTTTAGGAGAAAATACAGTACAGACTTAGAAAGTAGAGATCAGATCAATGCCAGTTCAAGGGCAACTGAACATATTCACAAAAGATTAAACATATTTGCCAAGTGTCCAGATGCATTTAAGTTAGCTGTTCAGTGGCAACTCCTTCTTCCTTCCCTGTTATTTAGGAATGACTTATATAACAGTTTATTCTACCAAGTTACTGCAAAAATTAGGGAATAATTGCCATACTAAGACATTCTAGATATGATTGGTGGCAAGTGATGTTAAAATTCGGGTCAAAGGACCAAACTTTCAGAAAGGGTTGACTTACCCACTGTTAATTATAAAATGGTACCCTCAAATTTAGTACCTTAAAAGAGTAAACATTCATCATGTCCCAGTTCTCTGAGTCAGGAATCTATAGACCGCCTAGCTGGGTACCTTTGTCTCAAGGGTTCTCCTGAGTTTGCAGTCAAATCACGGGGTTGGCTATTTCTCTTTCTTCTATCTTCCTTTTTTCCTTCCTTCCTTCCTTCCTTCTTTCCTTCCTTCTTTCCTTTTACCTATCAACTCACCCATCCACCCACCCTAGGGACTGATTTAGGTGGTGGGATATAGCAATGAACAAAATAACAGTAATTCCTGCCCTCATGAAGCTTTTGTTCCAAAGGAAGCAGATAATGAACAAAATAAATAAAATATGTAGTATGTTAGGTGGTGAAGGAGAAAAATAAAGAAACACAGGTATAATCAGAGAGAGTGCCAGGTAAAGACCCAAGGGAAGTGAAAGCTAGCATACAGATAATGAGAGGAAGAAAAGGAATGGCCAGGACCAAGGTCTTGGTGGGAACACAGCTGACATATTCAAAGAATAGCAAGTAGATCAGTGATGCTAAAGCAGAGGGAACAAGGCATACAATAGGAGACGAAGTTTAAAAGAAAGAAGACAGCAGGTAGGGGTGGGGAGAGGGGAGATGTTTTAGGGTTTTATCATCATTATAAGATCTTTGGCTTTTACACAGAAATGGGAAGCCATTGGAAGGCTAAGCAGATGAGCGATGGGGTCTGACTTACATTTTGACAGCACCATTCCGCTCTTCTCATCATTACTCTCCTCACCATCACGGTTAAGTAATAGTTTAGCTCTTACTATGTGCAAGGTACCATTTTAAGCAATTTACAAATATTAACTGACTTCATTCTTATGGTAGTCTATGAGGTCAGTACAATTATTATATTAACAAATGGAAAAATAGCACTTGCCATACTATACTGTAATTTTCCCTCTCTCTCTCTCTCTCTCTCTCTCTCTCTCTCTCTCTTTTTCTCTCTCTCTCTCGTTTCATTTTTTTCTTTTCTTTCTTTCTTTTTTTACTGCTGTCTCCCTCCGGAAACTGTGAAATCTGTGAGTCTGTCCCCAATGCCTGTCTCACAGAAGGTGCCCAGTCTATGTCAGTGGAATGAATATTGAGTGAAAATTTTCCTTTCTCTGCAGCCCAAGAGTCCAGATGCATGCATGTAGGAGACAGTAATGTGAAGGGGATGATGGGTCCCGGTAAGTGGCTCTTCTTTGAGTTATTTTTTCTTCTATAAATTCCAGCCTTTCCCTTCTTTCACCTTCCCTGCTTCTATTCCTTCAGTAGCAAACTAGTCATGAAAGATTTCAGGTAAAATAAAGCATGATGGTTATTAATATTCTAAAATGTGTGCTAGAGTAGGCTAGGAACTCAGTTAAACCCAAGAGCAAAGAAGGGGTAGGGAAGTTTAAGACTAAACCAGTATTCTTGGTTCTTTCTGGCTCCTTTCAATGATTAATAAACTAGCATTTGCTGAGAACTCACGGGTGTATATAGCACGACATAAATTTTCTCTGGACCACATATTTTATAGTTCAGTTAACTTGAAAGTTATTTACTAAGTAGACAGTTCACCAAAAAATTTTAAGTTATTTCATCTTCCCTCACTCACTTACTTCTTCCTTTGGAATTCACCATCGTTAGGGCCAAGGAAAACAGGTTCCCAAAGAAGACATTGTCTTTGGCACATTCCTCTTTTTCTTTCTGTGTTTTGTTCTGAGTAGTGCTCTAGGCACTTGATGTGCTCACCTGAAAGGAAGCAGATGAGGGGAGTCAGTACATACTACTATAAATTAATTATGTTATTTTATAAATTTATTTATTTATTTAAATTTATTTTTTTAAACACCTTATTTAGTAGAGACTATGTACAAAGAGTAGAAGATGTACAAAGACCAAACAAAGAGAGGTGATCCCTTGTAACTGTGGAAACTTTTAATCCTTAGTTGATATATTTCACCCTCAAAGGATAGTTGTACCCAAATAGGAGCATAATATTTAAGAGTTAGTAACAAATACAACTAAAAATAAAAGTCAGATCTTGATCGCAAGTGTTATTCTTCAGGAATGAACCCAGCAACTCCAGAAACAGAAGAAAACCTCAAGTCTTGCCTCACAGCTGATATCCAATCTAAGGGCCACCTGCCTTCTGGTGTGTGGAGGCAGCCTAAGGATGGTAAAGAATGGAACGAGGAATATGTCACCAAAGACCATCCAGATAAACTAAAAGAAGTTAGCCAGGGCAGACACAGCTCTTTGGAAAATGTTTTATGTGAAACCTCTTTAGCTGGTAAGTCTCGAGGGGGAATGCAGGCTAAAATTGTAAAGAATGGTGTGAAACCAAGGGCTAGAATCCTGACAATTTAAATTCAGTGGACATATGTGGTTTTATTTTTTGATGAACAAACTAAAGAGGTGAAGGGAATCATGTGAGGCCACATGGCCAGCTGGAACTACCACCTTGATTCTGTGTATCCATGACATTTAGTAATGTAGTGCATCAGGGGGGGAAAGTCATAAAGTTAGTGTAGAAGAAGGCAGAATTTTGTGAAGGGCACTATTTAGTCAGTGATGGGAATCTCTAATATATGAATCTTGTACAGTAGTCTACTACCAAAATATCAAACACTGCAATGGGGTGTGTCCTCCTTTCCTCCCTCCTTTTCCCTTCCTAGTTTTCCTTTAAAACATAAATTGTTATTGAATACTTAAGTGTCAGATAAGAGCATTCCCCTCCAACTATTTTGTGGGAGGTAATCTTTTTAAATTAATTATTGTTATCAAATACATGAAAAATTAAAACAATACTAAAAGGTTTATTATGAAGAACAGCAGTAGCCACTTTTAAATTCTTTTGTTTCTTCTGGTACTTGCTTCTGTGTTTTAAATAAAGTTTATGCTGCTATTTTTTTTTTATGCTACTATTTTTTATCAGTACTTCATTGAGGGTTAATGTACATAGAGTAAAATTCACAGAGCTAAAGTTTAAGCTCATTGACTTTTTATATATGTACATCCACTTGTGAATACTACCTAGACCAACATATACAATACTTCTATTACCCCAGAAAGTTCTCTCATGCACCTTTCCAGTCAATACCCACCCAATGAACCACTATTCTGACTTCTGTCACCATAAATTAGTTCTGTCTGTTCTTGAACTTCATATAAATGGAATAATACAAATGTGTACTCTTTTGTGTCTGGCTTCTTTCTCTCAACATAATGTATATAATTCATTCAGTAATATATTTCCTTTTAAACTCACAGTGAATGAATTTACCAAAATTTGTTTATCCATTCTCTTGCTGATGGACATTTGGAGTATTTCCGAGTTAGGGCTATTATGAGTAAAACTGCTATGAGTATTCCTGTACAAGCCTTCTTTTTGTTTTGTTTATTTGTTTGTTTGTTTGATGTATGCCTTCATTTCTCTTGGGTATATACCAGAAGTGAAATCTCTAGGTTATAGGATAGGATTACATTTAACCTTTATTTTTTTCCCCTAAAGATTTATTTTATTGTTTTCAATAGAGACAGAGACAGAAAGAGACAGAGAAAAGGGGGTGGGTGGGCAGAGCAGTTTCCATAGTTGCATGCCATCAGTTTTCAACATGGTTTTGTTCCACACAGGTGGGCAGGGACTGCTCAGGGCGGGAACTGGGTTGGGGGCCTCCCACATGGGAGGCATGCCCCCTCAAGGCAGGGGCTAAACTGGGGCAGGGGTGAGAACTGAACTGGTGGCCTCCCACATGGGAAGCACACTCCAATTCAGCATATGGGTCCACAGGGCTGGAGCTGGGATTTGATCCTGTGACCCCAGGGGCTTCAAGACAAGCGTTCAACCCACTGAGCCATCCTGGCATGCCCCTGAATATAGTATTTTGATGTGTGGTATGAAGAAGGAGTCCAGGTTCATTTCCTCCCATTTGGCTATCCAATTGCTTCAGTACCATTTATTGAAAATACCTTTCTTTCCACATTGAATTGCATAGGGAAAGTCAAGTGATCATATATGGGTGGGTCTAATTTTAGATTTTATATTCCTTTTATTCTAATTAGCAGATAATTGACCTCTTGACAGCATTTTTTTCCATGGTATATATGTCCCTTTATATAGGTCTTTTAAAATTTTTTTTAAGCATTGTAACAGAAAAATCTATGGTTTACCTTTTTTTTTTTTTAAATTAAGCATTTGCCCTAGGGAGGAGCTCTGCCATCCTACTTCATTCTGGCCCATTCATGGTACTGCTGCATTCCTGGGACTTTCCAGTCTTCCCTAGAATTCCCTCCATAATTCTCCTATGTTAGATTCCTGTTTGTTTTAATCTTGTGTGTCCTTGGTTCCTTGGTTTAGCCTTGTTTTGATAGAACCCATCATCCAATAGCTTCTATATATTAATACTTTGTTGATAATTTAACTAAATATAAAATAATTTTCCCTCATCATTTTGAAGCAATTGTTCCATTGTCTTCTAACTTCTAATGTTGCTATTGGAAAGTCCAATACCACTCTAATCCCCAGTCCTTTGTTACCCAGTTTTTCTCTTTGGTAATTTTTTGGATCTTTTCTTTACATTTGGTGTGCTAAAGTTTCTCAGTGATGTGTTGTGCCATGCAATGATGTGAGAGTTTTTTTCATTAATTATGCTGAGGATATTAGGCCCTTTCCTTTGGAAATAATATCCTAGTGT
This sequence comes from Craseonycteris thonglongyai, assembly GCA_004027555.1. Lineage (NCBI taxonomy): Eukaryota > Metazoa > Chordata > Mammalia > Chiroptera > Craseonycteridae > Craseonycteris > Craseonycteris thonglongyai. The sequence continues at coordinate 19,035 of PVKE010005718.1, forward strand.
ATTTTTTTCTATGATTAATTTGATAATATCCTCTCATCCATTTTTGTTGTTTTCTCTGGAACTTCTACTCATTTGATGTTGGGTTGATTTTCTCTACAACCATCTTTTTCTCTTATTTTTTTCCTCAATATACGGTTTTTTGAGGAGGAAGGGGGAAGAGGGCAGATTTCCTTTACTTTAGCTTCTATTCTTTTATTTTTTAAAACCATGCCAAAAAGTTTCTTTTTCTTCTTTGGATTGTTCTGTATTTAAAAAAAATAGCATTCTGTAATTATTAAATAGCTACAATATTTTTCTTGTATCTCTTTGAGGATATTAATTAAAAACCTTTGTTTCTTCATTGTCTGTTTTTTTAATTGAGGTATAATTGACATATAAAATTATATTAGTTTCAGATGTATCCATAATAATTTGATTTTTATACGTTATGAAATTATCACCACAGTAGTCTAGTTAACATCTGATGACATAGTTAAAAAATCCTTTTTTCTTGTGATCAGAACTATTAAGATCTATTCTCTTAGCAACTTCCAAATACACAAGAAGGTATTATTAACTATAGTTACCCTGCTGTACATTATGTCCCTTGCATTCTTTCTTTATTCAGAGTTCTCCCTCTCCTTTTTAAAAGAAATATATATGTGTATATTGTTTTCTTTTCTCTTTCTCTCTCTCTTTTATGGTACAAGCTTGATTCAAATGTCTGAGAATCCTTAGCTATTTATTTATATCTAAGAGAGAGGCCCTAGATTAAAAAAACAAACAAACTTGAAAATTCTATATTGGCCAAGCAGTAATTGGGCTTCATTATTGGCTAATCATGTGGCAAATCAACTTTGATAGGTGACCTTTTTATGTCAGTGTTTGTAGATCTTTTTTCCTTAGGCAGTTCAGTTTCTCCAGAGGAAGATCCTCTAGTCTCCTGCCTGGAGAGTATGTCTGGCTGCTGGCATTTGGGGACCTGAGTGGGAACAGGTTGAGGGGAATCTCGCTGTTCAGTATGCAAGCCTTCTCTGAGTCACCCTGTTCTTATTTTAGCATCTCAACTCTGCCCTCTGCTATGTCTCATGTCTTTGGCCCAGATGTCAGAGATGAGGGCTTCTCAAGTTTAATTTTGCCCATTTCCCATGGGTGGAAATGAGGAAACCATCTGGTATGGGGGTGGGGACCTGGAGGTTGCATTGCACTTTACCTGGATTATACCTCTTGTTTTTGGTTTTGTCCCTTATCTGCACTTTCTGTTGTACCTGGTGTCTCCACTCCTTGAGGTTTCCTGCTTCTCAGCAAATTTCCCAACTGCATATGAGAACTCCAAGGTTTTGTGCTCTTTACTCTGCTGATTTAATTACTATGCCTCTATTATGTTTCCCATTTCCCCAGAACTTGCTGGTGTCTCTTTTTATTGCTTTCAATATATTTTTATTGTTTTCTATCATTTTATAGGGTTCTGGGGAGGAGTGGTTAACAAAAATTACCTGCTTGTTTTTAAAGCCAAAAGACAGACTGTGGCTCTGGAACTGCTTGAATCAGAAAGAAAATATGTCATTAACATCTCTCTCATCCTGAAGATCAAAGCAACGTTCCAGGGGTCAGATGGAAAGAGGAATTCCAAAGAGAGAAGGTATCCATGTATTCATTGCCTTTGCTTTTCAGATTGATTAAGATTTAAGGTAAGTTGTTTATTGTTTCCACTCTGGGAATTCTGGGACCTGTAAAGAGTTCCAGGAAAAGCCTTTGAAAAGAGAATAGGTAGTGACAGAAGGTAACCCCTGGTTTTCTAAGCTTTTGCTGGAGCCTCCATGTGTACTTTAAATAGACCTACACTGAATGAAATACAGAACAGAATGAGATGACCCCTTTCCCTATTGGTGTTTTGTTCTGTGCAAAGATGAAAACAAAGTTATTAACATATGAGTATATACTATCTTTCCCATCACAAACCACAAGCCTTCAACACTTTCTACCCCTGTAGAAAAGTAACCCGGGGGTGAAAACAGCCACCACAACTACAGTCTGACACTCAAACCTGAGGTTGCCACATGTTCTCCAACCTATAAAATAAAGCGTCAGGTTTTCTCTAAAAAAAAGTATAGTGCGTCAGAGCCTCCTCAGCCTGTTTGGAGGCAGCCCTGCCCCTGGCTGGCAGGGCTGGAGGCCGCAGGGCAGAGGCTGCCCGCAGAAGCCCGAGCGGATCTTTGGGCTGTTGCTCACTGGTTGGAGGAGCACAGAAGTTGGAGGTCTGGGCTTTTTGTTGTCTGAGTCACCCAGACAGAGAGCCAACCTTGGGGTCAAACAGTCCTGTCTGAACACTCGTGGGGCAGGACAAAATCAGGTGGGCAGGATTGCCAGTTAGACTTTTAAACTGAATTCCAGTGTCATACCCCCTGGGAACTCAACAAGCTGGATGCTGCAGCTCTCCACCAGGTGGCACGTGTTTAAATATCAGTGCCCATCAGATGTGGGTACAGCCTGTTGCTGAAGCTCAGGAGTTATTTTAGCCCTAATACTGGGCTGGCAAGAGCTAAGTTATTAATTTGAAATTATAACTGGATTTTCCTCAATTGCTTTTAGTTAGTTTCCCTCATTGGTTAAATATAAGATTGTGGGAGTTGAAATAACTTTGAAGGCTTTAAAAGACTAAACTACTCATGTTGCCATGATTTTTACCCCAAGTACGGAACAGAAAAGGAGTTGAGCACATAATACTTACATCTTCGTGAAAAAAATTACCTGTGGGTGTCAGGTCTGGCTCTAGGCAAAAACAGTGAAATAGGTTAAATGTGTCTATACTTCTTTCTCCCTCTGCTCTTTGCCTACTCTACACTCCTCCCTGATTTCAAGTAATATCCTTATTAAATTAATAAACATTTTAAGCCTGTTTTCAATAGTTGGTACTAACCCACCATAGGTCATTGCTCTTCATGTTAACTTGTGTTTCCATGATGCTTTATTGAGAGCATTAGCCTCCTCTGATCCCACCCAATCCCCTTTCTTCCCCCCATGATTCTTTTGTCTCTCACCTCCACCCTATCCTTCTCTGACATCTCTCTTTTCCCTTCAATTCCTCTGGAGGGAAAACAACAACAACAACAACAACAAAACGAGGCATATTAAGAGTTGGAAACTGTCTAATTGTTACCAATCAATGTCACCCCAATAAATTTAACAATTAAAAAAAAAAAAAAAGGTGGGCAGAGGGGTGTGTGAGTAGGAAAGGGACTCTGTGAAGCTTTAGGGAGTGTCCTTGGCCAATATGCCTCTTAGAAACTGAAGGAAAGGGAAAAAGGAACACTTTCTTACCCCCACTCTCTGATCTTTTAGTTGCCAGCTTTAAACAAATTTTCCTACTTACCAAAGTAGCAGTCTCCTACCTAGTAACTAAGAATGTCCAAGTGCTACCTTAATGCTGTCATCCACACCCTAATTACAGTATTTTGTACATCAAGTGAGTATAACTGTAAAACACTGAAAAAGATTTCCCTTAGAATTTCCACGGTCACATAAATGAAAGTGGACCAGTTAAAAGGCCATTCCAGTGATGTGCTCTGTGTTAGTTAAATGCACGATTATATGGGAGCCGTCAGTAAAGGGGTCTATTTACATCCTGAGGATATCTGCTGTCAGGTCTACAGAGACAAACTTCAAAAATTTTAATCCTAAATGCAGACCTATGACAGAATATTTTAAATAACTGGGGAAAAGGGACCTGCTGCATATATTCTTGTAGGGTCTTTTCTTCTCTGCATCTGGTCTGTGTGATCCTGTCTCTATTCTTTTTCAAGCCTCTTCCCTAGCTCTTTACGGTACCTTGTCCAGCAGCACTTGGATTTGCTTCATGCTTTGCAGGAAAGGGTCTTGAAGTGGCCACGGCAAGGAGTCCTTGGAGATTTATTCCTTAAATTAACAAATGATGAGGTAAGGGTTTTTGTTTTTGTTGTTTGTTTTTAAATCTTTTATACACTTGAATTACATGCATCTGAGTCTCCCTCATCTTCTTCTCTTAATGGAGAATTTAGCAGCAGTGAATTTCAGAGTGAGAGGAACTGCTGAGTTCTATTCAAACTTCCTTATTCTACAGATGAGATAAAGTTCAGAAAAATTAAGACTGGTGAAATCACCCAGCTAGCTTGATAGTTGTGACTAGATCTGTGACTAGAACCCAAGTTTTCTAACTTCCAGTTCATCCCTTCCAACTGTACTCTAACTGCCACCATTGAATATGTATGTGGATATGTGTGCATATATATGTGTATTTGCATATAAATGCATATATATATATATATATATATATATATATATACACACACACCCATACAAACATAAAATAAATATACAAACATAAAGTATATATACATTATACTTTTCAGCCAATTTCATTTCTTAGAGATTAAAAAAAAATATGATGGGCAGTTATTTGCCTTGAATGTTCTTGGTGTTTTTGCTTCCTTGGAAAAAGGGTGTTACGTTTTGAAATCTCTATGATGTTCTAGAAAAGAAAGAAAATATAATCTAGGCCAAAGTTGTAAACTCAAATGCCTACAGGGCCAGATGGTACTGTAAATGAGTGGAAGTAAGCTGAATTTAACCCAACGCGGACTGTTGGGAAGTGAGTGAACTTAAGTGGACCATAAATCCTTTTAAAAAAGGAATAGCTGCTCAGCTTTATTCAATTGTTATTCAGGAAAAAAGGCCTAGAGTCTCCAGAGCTGATATTTCAATAGTTTTTTTTATTGTTAAATTTATTGGGGTGACATTGGTTGGTAACAATTACATAGTCTCCAGGTGTACAACTCTATATCACATCATCTACACATTGCATTATGTACCCACCACTCAGAATTAACAGTTTTTAACAGCAGCTGGAAATCCAGAATTTTGTGTGAAAATTTTTTTTTTTAAAGTACTTTTAAAAAAAATTTTTTTTTTATTGTTTTTGACAGAGAGAGAGAGAGAGAGACAGACAGACAGACAGAGACAGAGACAGAGAGAGAACTGAACTGGGGGAACTCCCCAGTTCAGCACATGGGTCTGCATGGGCCGGGGCCGGGATTCGATCCTTGGTCCTTGGGGCTTCAAAGCGAGCGCTTAACCCGCTGAGCCATCCCAGCTTTCCCCTGAAATTTTCTTATCTTAAAAATATTGTGTGGGCTAATATTTTTAAATTTTAGAATTTAAAAAATTTTTAAATTGGTCAGCAAGCCAGAATTTGCCTGAGGTCAAACTCTGTATATCAATGCTTCTCAACTGTGGATTTTAATACAAAATTCATAAATTATCTACTGATATAGATTAGAATAGATGCAATGCTATCCCTCTAATATACTTTTATTCATTTGTATTCAGTATACCTTCTTGTTATGTCTGTGGGAATATACCTTTGGAAACTAAAAACTGTTTTCCTGAAGGCATATTACATAGGTGAATATGCAATTAGTGAAAAAAATGTGATTAGTGGAAAAAGTTGAGAATCACTGACCAAGACAGTGATTGGACAAAGTTCCTCATTTGGATATAGAAGATTGAAATTTTTAAAAGTAATTTTAAAACAAAATATGCATTTTTATAATTTAACAACTTAAAAATACTTTTTCACATAACTCCTCTCCCCTGCCCTGGTTTATCATTTCACATTCTCTTATTAAAGCAGAGCTATTGAGTTTTGGTTTCCAAGTGCATAGGAATATTTACCTTAAAACCAAAAAGATTTAAGAAAAGATTAATTAAAAAAAGAATATATTAATGAACACATTAAATCATTAAGAAAATTTCTGCAGAGTACTTCTTTTTGATATATTAATATATGACTTTAAAAAATATTAGCTGTTATTATTCCTGTTTCCAGGTTCTTAACATGCATTTTTATGTTTGTTTTCAAGAATAATTTCTTGGATTATTATGTTGCCTACCTGAGGGACCTGCCTGAATGCATCTCTTTGGTTCATGTCGTGGTTCTGAAGGAGGTAGGTTAACTCTATCTGTGCACTGTCCTTTGGTTACATGTGTACCTCTATGATGTTGCTCATCTACCCAGGAAATACAGCACATGGACTTTGAGCTTGTCTTCCAGGCTGGGGAATGGCTTGAACAGAGCCAATGATACTCCTCCCTGGGATTACAGGAACCTACTAATGATTAGTGCCATTGCTTTGGTCCTTGCCCTACCTATTGACCCTCTGTTTCATTCTATTGGAAGTTTAGACAAATAAACAGGTGTATAAACAGAGATCTTCAGGCTGAAGCTTGCATGCTGTGTATGAAGATTTTTGTTTTCAGGCTCAGACAATATTAATATAAATAGTAAACATAAAATCCAGACTTCCTGTGTCTATCAGTTTATTTAAGACTGTAAATGAGTCTAGTCATGTAGCTTTAAGTATTGCTACTGCAGTAATACATTAGGTGCTCAATAAGCAACATATAAATATATAACAATTCTAGTTTTTTTATGTCAGTAGGAAGAAACCATATCAGAAGGCCTAAAGCTAAGAGTTAATCAAGTTTCACAAGGAGTGAGGTCTTACTTTCTACTTCAACCTCCCACTACTCCCAACTGAGTATAATGCCTACCACATGCTAGTACTCAAACTATTTGAGAAAGGGAAAGGAAGAGATGGGAAGGGAATGGAAGGGACATGGAGAAAGTCCAATATATTTCCTGCTGCCAGGCCAGCTGATGAGTTTCTAATCATATTCCTTTCCCTACTGTCATAAGGCTCCTATCCACACTCAGTGCCTATTAGTAAACTATTGTAATGATTATTTTCTGGAGAATCTTAATGAGTTCTTGAACTTAAATATAATTTATTGAGTGCCTACTTCTGTATGACACTGTGCTAAGAACTGAGGGTGGAGAAGGAGGGAGTAGTTTGGAAAGTTGGGTGGATTCAAAAGTATATGACATGCTCTCTGATAGAGGAGTTGTCTCTTTGAGCATGTCCTTGAACAAGCAGCCTATCCAATAAGATCTATATTTCATGAAACTCTAGAGGAAGAAAATGGGAGTAAACCCTTCTTACTCTGGTGGGACTGACTCTAAGCTTCTGCAGCCAGAATCCCAAAGGAAGGGACACTGTAGAGTGACTTTTTCTTTCTCTCTTTCAGGGTGATGAAGAAATTAAATCTGACATCTATACGCTGTTTTTTCACATAGTCCAACGCATCCCTGAATATCTGATACATCTGCAGGTAGGTGTGGCTGGGCAAGCCACCAAAGTGATTTTCTTGACAAACTATTGCTTTTGGCTTCCAAGAAATACTGTAAGGGGTCATGGAAGGAATAATTAATATTTCCAAGTGGTATTTAAGTAATTCTCATTGTTATGATTACCCATACCCACCTTATGGTATGAGCTAAAATCTCAGTCTCTAAAATCATTTAGCTCATGATGTCTGTCTCGGAAGTTCTATCTTCACTGACCAGCAATCTCCATCTCTGCTGATCCAGGATCTTCTGTAGCAACTCCTGCTGGTCCCTGAGCTCTTGTTCAGTCCCTTCCTTCCACCTTGGTTCTACAGCTATCTAAACACATTTTCTAATGCCCTACTCCCAGACCCTTGGTGTCTAAGAAATATCTATGTAACCTGCCCACTCAACTGCTATCCTAATTCTATCCTAACTACTTCCTTTTGGCTTGAGTCCACGAGTCTACCATACATTGCTTCTGTCTTATATCATAGAAGAAGTATGAAGAAGCTTATAAACTGATTTTATGTCAATCCCCACAGGGCTTGGTCTACCTGGGAGTAAGTAGATTTGAGAGAGGTCACCACCACCACCCCCACCTGTCCTGATTTAATTCCTGACTGATTTTCCTAAGTAATTCAGTAAAAGCATCTTATAAATGCTTGGGATTTATCTCAGGTAGATGTAGCCCATTATCAATATTAAAAAGGCTTTCAATTGTATGTAGCTTTAGATCTTAAAATCATTTTCTCACAATAGTTATTTTATTTAAAGTTATTTATTTAAAATAGTTTATTTTATCCTTTCCACAATTCCATGAAATAGGTATCATTATTACCTTGTTAAAGACAGGAAATGGAGAGCCAAAGATGTTAAGTAACTTGCCCAAGTTAACACACGTAGTAGGTGAAAAATATCCAGGCCTGAAACCCTGGTCTTGCAAGCAGTATGGTAAATAAGAGTCCTGGTTCTCCATTCTGACTTGAGTTCAAATCCTGGCTCTGCTACTAACTAGATGTGTGACCTAATGAAGAATACTTAACTTTGCTGTATACCTTGATTTCCTTGTTAAATGAAGGTAATAATGGTACCTATCTACCCGGGCTGTGGTAAAAATTAAATGAGAAACTATATGTATAGGGCTTAATGCTTGGCAATAAATGTTAGCTTTCCCAAATCTAACTTGCATGCATTTTCCATGACAGTACAGTGAGCAATGTAATAGGAGGGAACAGTAGGCCAGGCTTGATCATAAACATCCACCCTCTTCCAGCCTCTGCCTTGATGCCTGACATTTTCACCATTGGCCTGATTCATTTGGGTTATAAGCATTGCTTATAGATGATAATTGTTAGAATGACTCCATTACCTTAAAGATCTAACTAATTAGTAGATCCTTCCAGTTTTTCAAATGAAATCATCTTATATTCATATCCAACTGAAACAGGAGCAATAATGACTATTATTTTCCTTTGGAGTGATGGACATATGTACAGTGGACTCTCTGTTAACCAGAACTCAAGCAACATATCCTCTCAAGCAACTGGCAAAAAAAAAGAGAAATAATACATTTATCTGGCATGGGTGGCAGTTAACTGAGAGTCTACTGTATTGTTTTGGTTAAATGGCTACCAAGCTTTCATACCAGATCAAGGCAAGGTGCAGAAGAAACAAAACAACTTTTCATTCTAATTATGCAATGCTGTTTCATTTTTTCCCTCCTCCAGAATGTCCTGAAGTTCACAGAGCAGGAACACCCTGATTATTATCTACTTCTGGTGTGTGTTCAGCGCCTTCGAGTATTTATCTCACACTACACCTTGCTGTTTCAATGCAATGAGGATTTGCTAATTCAAAAACGGAAGAAACTCAAGAAGTAAGGTTCCAATGGTGCAGTCTAGAGGGTTGATCAAAGGTTTCTGAGAACAGGGATACAGACAGTCAATGTGATATCTGTTGCAAGTAAATACATTATATATTAACCCTCTTAGTGCTACCTTCTGCCAGTGGTACTAGCAAGAAATGCAAAGGGTAATTTAATAAAATGTATCCCCTTAGGAAAAAAAAACACGTTATAAAGTTATTGTTTTAGATATCCATATGCTATTTTTTTAGTTTTATATAAATTGAATAATACTATTCTTTTACTTCATCTGAAAAAGAAATTTAATTATTTCACTCATACATCATACAAGAAAAAATATAATAAGTTATAGCGCTTTTAACTATGGTCTACATATGAGCTGATATATCGGCCAGTGCACTTTTTGCCTGAGATGCAAAAGCCAATATATCGGCCCGTTGCACTAAGAGGGTTAAGTGGCCGCCGTGTACTGGCAGGAGGTAAAAGAAAGACAGAAGGGGAAGAGAGGTGGCCAGGCTGGCTACAGGAGGGAGGCACCTACTATGTGGTGGAAGCTGCTTTAGAATAATAAGTACTTCCACTCTATTATCTATTCAGCAGCCCCTCTTGTCTCATAGTGCTAACTACCTCAAAAATAGTTGTTTCCCTAAACTTGCCAGCTTTAAGAAATGCAGTTTAAAGGCCAGAATTTGTTTGTTATTTCATTAATTAAACAAATGTTTATTGAGCACTTACTGCATATCAGGCACTGTTCTATGCACCAATGCATGGAATATACTGTAATGAACAATACAGACAAAAATCATTGCCACATGGAGCTTAGTTTCTAAAGCTGAACAACCAGTTGATAGACAGTAATAAAAGCTATGTACAAAAATAAAACAAATAAAGGAGAGAATGGTGGTTGAACAGATTTCATGCTAAGAGGAAATAAGAAGGGCTGATTAGGGAGAATCTGGGTACAGAATGAATAAAAACAACCAATAGCAGAGATTCCTAATGACCTGGATTTCCTTCAACCTCATCTTATTCCAATGACGAAAACAGAACCATTTCTTTGGGAGATTCAGAGCAGAAAAAGGTGCTATCTCCCCAGCCAGAGCTCCTCTAATGGAAGACATCTCACATCACCCTTCTTCCCAAACTCAATCCAGCCAATTAATCAGCTTTTCTACTCCTGCCAAGCATCCAACTTGCACCCTTTTATGTAAGCAACCTTGTTTGTAGAGGGCCCTGGAGGGGCAGGGGGCATCATAGCTGAGCTTCATCTGAGAAACATTGTTTCCCTATCTTTCCTGGCGTAATCTGTGTGTTTAAAGAGCCAATTTCCCATTGTACAGCCTGAGAGTTATTACTTCCATTCTGTTAGGTCATCCATGGCAAAGCTGTACAAAGGGCTGGCTTCTCAGTGTGCAAATGCTGGGCAAGATGCTTCTCCCACTGCAGGCCCTGAGGCTGTTCGTGACAGTGGAATCCACTCCGAAGAGATGCTGCAACCCTACCCTTCTGCTCCAAGTTCTGGCTCTGCTGTCACGTAAGCACCTGCTGCTGTGGAAAGGTTAATGGCAATGCCCTTGGGTTCCAGCCTGTCTGTGTGGGGTAGCAGGCCAACCTGGATTAGGTGTGTGACAAACATGATTCATTTCTCCCTCTTACCCTGTTAGGCCTCTATGTGGCAGGCAAGTAGCTGACCTAATGCTTGGATCCCAAAGGAAGGCACTAATGTTAAGGGGCACACCTAGAGGCTGGAGGTTACTCCCAACAACTTTACCAGACATAACCACTCTCTACCTTCAGCATGAGTCTCTTTGGGTTTGAACAATGATAGAGTGGAAGAAAGTGACCTAAGATGACAGAAAAGCATTTTACAACCCTTCAAAAAGGTGGGAACCCACTTAAGTTCTCCAAAAGATACAATGGATCAAAAGATAATCCCAGTCAGGGGTCAGTGGAAGTCTAGGCACTGAGGATAAGAAATAGTTCTGAGGTAATCCAAATAAAATGTTGTTTAGCCTTTCCCAATTCTCCTTGAAGGTTCCTCAGAAAGGAACATCGTACGCTCTGTCCGTCACTTATGACTGCTTCTCTGAAAGTTGTTCTGGGCAATAGATGGACTTGACAGCCTTTTAAAACTGCATACAATCCTTTAGCACACTAAGATGAATTCTCGCTCAGCAAATTTCTTGATGACTTTTAGGGGAAGGATTACATATTTGGAACTCATTTTACCTGAAGGGTAAGGATAGTCAACTTAGTTACTCTGGAACCAAGATTTCTGGAAAGAAGGGAAACCCAAATTCCAAATTTCCACTTTACCAAATATAGACAATTCTCACAAAACTAAATCTTTACACTGTAATTTCTGTTTGGGGTTTTTTGTTTTAAAGATTTATTTATTGTTTTTGATAGATAGATAGATAGATACAGTTAGAGACAGAGAGAAGTGGGAGGGCCTGGAACAGTCTCCATAGTTGCACATCATTGGTTTTTCCACATAGTTTCATTTCACAGGTGGGCGGGGCTGCACAGGACAGGAACTGGGCCGGGGTCTCACCCTGGTGAGAACTGAACTGGGGGCACTCCCCAGTTCAGCATATGGGTCTGCACGGGCCGGGGCCAGGATTCGATCCTCGGTCCCCGGGGCTGCAAAGTGAGCGCCTAACCCACTGAGCCATCCCGGCTTCCCCAGTTTTGGGTTTTATTAAGAAAATTTACAAGCCATGCAAGAAGTTACATTTCCTCCTAAAACTACAAAAATAAGAGGTAGGCCACTGAGATTATTTCAATTTTTAATCACTGCAGTTTTTAGAATATCTTAGAAGGCATGCATTGGAATTATAATCATTGGAAGGAGCTACTGATTCAATAATGCAAATAAATTGTTTCCTCTTTCTGCCCTCATCTCTTAAAATAGAGAATATTGATCTCTGAGAGATGAAGTAGAAATGTGGCTAGGCAGGAGGGAGAAATCCCATAATCATTTTGAAAACTATGAGACATTAATCTTTCTATAAAGAGCCCAGAATTATTTTTTTCCTACAGAGAAAATCCTAGAAGTCCAATAGGTAGAGAATTCCACACAGGAAAAAAAAAAAAAAAAAATCGTTTCATGAATGGAGTGTGGGAGATAGGAAGTAGATATTTGTGGATCACTTTAGCTCTTCGGATAATAAAAGTATCCTCTTTAAAGTGCAGCCAATAGAGCCCCAAATGGAAATCTCTGAGATTATACCCCAACTGAACAGGTTACCCCTGCATTCTGTGTTGGAAAGATAGGTAGAAAATAACTAACACCAATCTTCCAAGTTAGAGAGAATTTGAGTCAGGTCAGTATTCCATTATACTATTTCTTTTCACCTCTGTAAGTTTAAGACCTGCTTTTCAGATAAAGAAATAGTTAGCATTGACATCTGCGTTCTTTATGCATTTTTTTTTTTTGGTAGGATAGGAATAAACAAACTAGCAAAATAACCAAACTGGTTATTCTGCTAACCAGTATAGTCTGCTCCCATCTGTCTGGCAATTAAATTCCAGCAGAATTGGCAAATCATACCCAATCTGATGAGTATGCTATCCTAGTATCCTATGTAAATTGTTATCCATGATTATACTCCATGAAACTGGAATATTTGGAGTGACAGCCTTTTCATTTTGGTAATGTTTTTGTGGGTGGAATTTTGAGACAATTTATATAGCATGCTTTATAGCCATAAGAGATTTTTTAGTTTATTATGGAAATTTCAAATTTACATAAAAGTTTACAGTGAACCCACATACCATCATCCAGACTCAACAGTTAACAAGATCCCACCACATTTATTTCATTAAGGAATTTAATTGCTCTTAAGTCCAATAAAAGTAATTTTCATTATTTTGAACGATTCTGCGGGTACAAGGGAAAGAAGAGAGAAAACAGGTACAGTTGGGCCCTGATACATGGAGGGCAGGGTCAGAACTTCCACATGGGGAGCGATGAGCATCCTTGGCCCACCAGCCATGTCTACACAGCGCCTCCTTGCTCGGACGTATACTTCAGGCATCCACTTAGCTGACGGCCATTTCCACTCTCCCACTTGGGAGACCAGGGCCCGTGGGAACTGCTCAATCGGAGAGGCCTGTGGGGCTGGGTAGGTAGCTCATGTAGGTGCCTGGGAGGGCCCGATGGGAGAACTGGCAGTTCTGCGCCTCAGTAGCATTGGGCTGGAAGTGTGTGGCTCCTAACCTTGCGCTGCTCCGTGACAGGCCTGCGCTAACAAACTGTAAGCACAACTCTTTTGCATTTTGTTTCTCCTTTAAAGACATCTGATGCCCCCAATGAAGAAAAGCCAACAACAGCAAAGCTTGATGGAGAGCATGCAGCCCGGGAAGCCCAGTGAATGGGAGATGGAGGGCAGGAAGCATGAGAGGCCCGACAGCCTCCAGTTCTGTGCTGCCGAGCAAGACGTGAAGGCGCTCGCAGGGCCCCTGCAGGCCATTCCGGAGATGGACTACGAGCCCTCGCAGGCCGAGCCGCTCAGCAACGTGGAGCGCTCCCTGCGCGCCCCGGCCGAGCTCCTGTCGGAAACCCGCAGCTTCGTGCCCTCGGCCTACGAGGAGTTCGAATATGGCGGCGAGATCTTCGCGCTGCCCGCGCCCTACGACGAGGAGCCCTTCCAGGCCCCGGCCCTCTTCGAGAACTGCTCGCCTGCGTCCTCCGAGTCCAGCCTGGACATCTGCTTCCTGCGGCCTGTCAGCTTCGCCATGGAGGCCGAGCGACCCGAGCACCCGCTGCAACCGCTGCCCAAAAGCGCCACGTCGCCGGCGAGCAGCAGCGGCGCCTACAAGCTGGAGGCGTCCGCGCAGGCGCACGGCAAGGCCAAGCCGCTGAGCCGCTCGCTCAAGGAGTTCCCGCGCGCGCCGCCCCCCGAGGGCGCGGCCCCGCGCCTCTACAGCACGCGCAGCAGCAGCGGCGGCCGCGCGCCGCTCAAGGCCGAGCGCGCCCTGCAGCCGCACGGCGCCGCCGCTGCGCGCAGCGTGCCCAGGACCTATTTCCCCCAACAGAGGTCCCAAAGCGAAAAGCAGACCTATTTGGAAGTAAGGAGGGTAAAGTAAAACCGAACGCAACCCCGCAGCACCGGCAGCACCGGGCCTAGACCTCCAGGGAGCAGCTTGGGCTCACCTAGTGTTGGGGGACAGGGGGGCCGGCGGGCCTGTTTTGGCAGATGCGGGGGGGGGGGGGGGGGGGGGGGGGTGAAGGCTGGTACCCGACCTCAGCTGCCCTCGGAGGCGAGTGTTAGCACCCATTCTGCAGTTAGCACTAGGACACATGAGCATATCATAATTTATATGTTACCACGGCAAAGAGAGAGAAATGGCTTTGAGGAATGGCTTAGATCTACTTATACCATCATCTCCACACCCTGTGAAAGAGGAGAGTGTTCTCAGCTTTCCTGCCTCAGCTTTCACTCTCAAAGCACTGCACAGAAGTCCCCAGGCTTGTTTTTTCCTCTTCCTGTTAGGTACATCTTGTTAAAATGTTCAAAATATCCAATACAAATGCCAACTTACTGTACTCCCCAACTGCACCCCAGACATACGGAATCAGAACCTGCAAGATTCCCAGATGATTCATATAAACATTAAGTGCAGTTGGGTAGGAGTATACCTCAAACAACTGGTTTTCAAAATCTAAGTGTGGAAAAGGATCACGGAGGTCTAACTCCAGAGATTCTGGTGCGGAAAGTATGGGTTGGGGCTCAGGGATTGATATTTTAAATTGAGGCCCCAGTTGAGCCTATAGCCCCAGGATCATACTTTGAGAAACACCACACTAAGCCATCAAGATGCCGATAATCTCCGTGGTTTCCTTGTGATTCTTAGAATCTCAGAGAACCTCTAGATCTGTTACTACAGCCTCAAGTTAAGGTCTCAAAGTCAAATCTACATATTCCTAAAAAAGTTTCAACCCACTCTATGCTTCTCTATCAGCAAGCAGTCATCTATCCAATTCATGATACCTTTTTTCAGCGTAGTTGTTGCTTTGACTTCTTGGGTTCAAAATTAAGCATCTATTTTTGGTTCTAAATTTGTCACCTCAAAGTAACTACTTTGTTCATATGGAATATAAATATATACATGCATATCTATTTTATTTAGCACACCTCACATTTAAAAAGAACCTAGAGAGTTCACAAAAGATTTTCCAGCAAGACAGTTTTCATTCCAGAATAAGAAGTTAATCTCTATACTCTTTAAACATTTGCCACCTTCCTTCATTTCCTAGTCTTTATTGTTGTTATATCATAATCCTACTCTAGGCTGTTTGCCTTGGTACACAGAAAATACTTATACACTTAGCAGAAAATAATCGTTTTTCAACACTGATTTCTTAATTAGCCTAGATTTGCTTTAGTTGGAACAGGATACCCAGCATTATAGCCTTTGGGGATGGGAGAGGAAAATGACAAAGGTAAAAAAAAAAAAAAATTGTCCCTAGGTAGGATAGATATTAACTTTGGAAAAGGGTGAGAAAAAAAAACCACTCCTTTTTTTGTGTGTTTTCAGGAGATGCATTTAGAAGACACCACCCGATTCTGTCCAAAGGAAGAAAGAGAAAGTGAACAAACATCTTTCAGCGATCAAAACCCCAGGCAAGACCAGAAAGGGGGCTTTCGCAGCTCCTTCCGCAAGCTCTTTAAAAAGAAGTGAGTAGCCCTTAGACAAGACAGCTTTGTAACTCGTTTTCCTTTGAGCTAAGTCTTGAGGTTTTAACAGTCATAAGTATCAAGTAACCTGGTTTCACAAAACTGCTTCAAGCTCAGTTCCTGCACACAGTAGCCACGATTCCTGCCAGGTGAAGATGTTTCTCATTGTAATTTCCTAGAGTAAAAGCAAATTCACCTCTGTCCTTTGCTTCTTCTATCTTTTTGCCCTTCTTCCTTGTTCCCATGTGTCCTGAGAGGAGTGAGCAGAGGAGGTCCCCTGGGAAATGAGCTGGTGACAATCAAACTCCTTTTAGATTGGAAGGAGTGGGATCCACTGTTGTGGTTGGGTGTAATGGGTATTCCATCAGAATCTCTCCACTTGTGGAAAGTTATCCAAGGCATCTCAGCACTTCTGCCTATTGGCCTTCAGTTATCCTGGATGTTAGTACATGTTAAACTGGGACTTCTGATAGTGTCTTCCCTAGCAGAAATGATTTAATGAATTTGGCTTGGGCCCTTGTTTAAAAATCACTTTAATGGAATTTCCATGCTCTATAGGAGGCAAAAACAAGACATTTCCCTGCTATGGTCCCCTGAGATTCTAAGACCTCGTATGAAATCACACACCAGGCATTTTGGCCAGCATTTACCAACACTGTCTTACAGACTGGGCGACACTGGCCTAACTCCCGCATGAAATGTAAGGAACAGAGACCTGAGCATCAGTGTTTGACCTGACCATAGAGGGATTCTCCCAGTCTAGTCATTGCCTGCTTGAGAGACTACTGTCTCTATCTCCACTGGTCCTTGGGCCCATTTCCCTCTCCCTTAGATGTTCCCTGCTACTTAGTTTTTCTTGGTAGAGGAAGTTCTTGCAGTAAGTCTTCACGTTTTAGTGGATGGAACAGTTAAAGACACTCTTGCTGCCTTTGGAGAGTCGCTGATACATGTGAGGAAGCACAGGGACATCACTTTCTCCTTGAGGGTAGAGGTTCCTAGCTGATTTAGATCACGATCTTGATAGGAGAATGGCGGCAGGACTTACATGAGGATTTTTTTGGGTGGTTTGTCTAATTCTTCTCCCATGGGGAGGGTGGTACTGAGATTAGTGGGTCTCTGATTGTTGGTCCCCTGCCTGTTGTTACTAGAAGACAAGACAGGGAAACAGGAAGGAACAGCAACATTACTATAATCAGACATAGCCCTACTCTGAAGCCCCTTTCAGTTTCGCTAAGGTAGCCTCATGCATGCATGACTACTGCTAGATCCCCTTCATTTAGGGTAAGGAGGTCAGAATTATATCTTTTTCTTTAGGATCATAGACAGAAATTCCCTGGCCCAGTGCCTATCTCTGTCAAGTTTGTCAGGGGTAGAGAGACCTAAAAGCAGACAACTCTCTAGCTTAATCTTGGGATTTAGGTTCCTAAATCCTTCTGAGGACTCCAAATTCCCAAGGGCGGATGCTGCTTGAACCTTTTTTTTTTTTTTTAAACCACAGTATTCCCCATAAAATACGGTAGGCACTTTTTGCTCATTGTCATTTATAGTGACTGGGTACTGTGTAGGAAAGGAATGGGCCATGGACCCACCACGGGCTTCTGTACAAATTCCCACTTTTCAGAGAGATGTAAGAGAATGCTCTGTCTGTTGTCTGAGGCAGAGGGAGTAGACGCATCCTCTCTGTATCCAGCGGGGCAGAACTAGGAGCACTGGCTAAGAGGAAGAACTTTCTAAAAATGAAGCTGCTGGAAACTGGATTTGCCTGCTTCATGAAGGAGTGGGTTGCTTCTCTTTAGTAGAAGTTGGATGACCGACCATGTGTAGGGATTCTAATGACAGGGATTCCCACACTGGGTGAGGGATTGCCCAAGATAGTTACTTAAGTCCTTTCTAGTGCTGAGATTTGCTTTTTCTATAGTTTGACTTTGTGGTAGATCAATCTAAGTAATCATGTCTTAATATCTGAAACAAGCAATTAATGTGGTCTTGAGACCTATAATTTTAAAGACTCACCATGTGGAAGACATATAATCCTATTGCCCCACACAGCCCTTGGTACTTTGCTGAGGACTTGCTGTGCGATTTCCCAAATTTACGTTGGTAAATTGCTTTTAGTCCTCTTGCAGCTTTTTGGAATTCTTCTTAGAGGGCCAAATTAACCCCCTTGTAGATCAGTCCCCCCTGTGTCAATCATATTGCTGCCACATACCTTTGTATTTAAAATCTGAAGTGATATATGGGTGGCCACGCAATGGCTGCTCCTTCTGGCAGGCTTCTCTGCCTTTTCACACTGGGTGTAGGACTGTGAGTACCATCAGGTGATGATTGCTTATCACCTTGTGCCCAGGGTACCACGGTGGGCAATTTGGGGATTTGGCATAGGATTAAGCAGCAGCTTGAGGAACTTTTCCTGAGTATTTTCTTCTAAAAACCATGGAAGTTTGCTCTATTATACTAAGGTAGAGAAGAAGGGCAAGGTAGCCCCAGTGTAGCACACACAGGTCAGTGGCTCTTAACTCAGATGAGAACACACTTTTTTTCCCATTAAGCATTCTTTCTTACACACATGTACTTTGTGAGACATATGTATAGGAATTGTGAATGACATAGTCTCAGCTTTTATTAGGAGCTTTTCTGGAGGACTCTGAAGTCAGGCACGTGGACAGATACAGAGAGGAACTAGAGATGTTCAGCTCATTCTCCCACGTTGTTGGGAGATTGGACTGGCCGTAAGCCCTGTGACTTTAAGAAGTGGTTAATCCCGGGTACTGAACTGTGCCAGAGTCTGGACTCAGAGGTCCAAAATGTATCAGTGCCAGAAAAGCTGCCTGTATCACATCTGGGGGCTCACTGCCTGCCTACCCCACAGCCCTCTGGAGGCTCATTACTGTCTACACTGACACACTTTTTGTATCCATAGGGGCTTGTTTGGCTGGTGGCCCCACACGCCCAGAATGCTGCTTCGGGATGAAGCTAGGCATGGAGCCAGATGCAACAGAAAACCTGGGAAAGGGTTCTCTTCCCTCTGAGGCTGGGAGGGCCGAATGCTCATACACACATGGATTCAAAAGGGAGAGTCAAGCTGACATCATAAAAAAAAAAAAAAAAAAAATCCTGAAAAAATGCCTTAGATATTTGGGGAAAAGGATGATGCTTGGATTGTTTCTATCTCAGGCACATTTGTCCTGGGTAGATACCAGGTCAGATGTCTCTGAAAGCTGCCCAGAATTGATCAGAATAAAGACTGCATATCTTAAAACTTGAAAATGTTAAGTGACTTTAAAATTTTTAAATGAGGATTCCTAGAAACCAGAAACAGACCTAATGTGATAGGCTGGTGCTGGACTGAATCCTTATCCCCTTGCCTTTGAGCAGGATGGAAGACAAACTATGCCATTCTAGAGGATCTACACAGAGGCTGTCAAAGACTTAAAAGTAGACCATCCTGAAGTCTGAGTCAAAAGCTACTTCATCTTTACATACAAATCTTGCACTTAGGTTAATAAGTATTCTTGGTTGGAGTGTGGCATAGGGGAAGAGAATCGTGTAAGACAGTTTAGGGGTAGAGAACATAAATGCTCCCTTTTTATCCTCATATTTGGGGGAATGGGAGATAAAGACTGTGGCTTCTGAATGATTAATTCTACTTTCACCCCTTCTCTTCCTCTTTAGCACTTTATAACTTACATGCCTTAGTGTCTGCTTCCTGCCACCAGTCGTACCAAGGTCTTTCTATTTTCTTAATCACAATGAAAGAGTATTTCTACAGAACCTTTTCTTTTGGTGTCTTACCAGCTGTTTCTACATATGCCCAGCCTTGGTTATGGAAAAGTACTTCTTTATGTCCTAAAGCCTATCTCAAGTCTCTTCCCCATTCTTCCTCACTTTAGGCTTCTCTCTCATTTTCCATTTCATTTCCCTATGCAACATTAAAATTGAAGGAGACAGTTGAAGGGATAACATTTTAGATCACTCAAACCTCATTACAAATGCTTCTCAACAGGTCATTTGAAATCAATCACTAAGTTAAGTGTCTTCAATGTACTAAGTTCTGTTGAGCACAAAAGAAGTAGAAGAAATAGTTCTAGCCCATTGGGAGCTTACAGTCCAAATTTAAGGGTAACCTAGCTGCAAGGTTTAGAACATAGGAAGCACTGAACAAATACATAGTAAATGAATGCTCATTGGTCACCCTGTTGATTACTAGGGCCTACTGATTGGGCCAACAGGATGATTATTCCCTTACTCCCTCCCTTACTTCTCCAAGTGCATGTCTCCTAAAGCTTTCAAGGTGCAGTCTTTCCCATCAGAAAACCAGCCCTTCTTAGGTCAGAAGGTTCTATGGTACTAGATTCCACTTCTCCTCCCTTCCCTAGCACCACACAAACTTTCCAGGCTTATTTGTAGCAAATCTATACTTGTGTGACCTACCCAACTTATTTTCTTTTTGTCACTCAGCTGGAATGAAAGTAACACGTCTGTTCTCTTTCCATCAAACACCTGGGTGGCGATGTGTCAGAATGTCTTGGCAGCATTGTACCCTCAAGTATTTGCCTGCCTGTCCCTTTAGGGTCTGCTCAGAGCTGCCCTGCAGTTAGCCACAATGGCCCCAAGAGCTCCAAAGCTATTTCTGTTTTATAGAGAAAGGGAGTAAAAACAAATAGTCTGGCCCTTTCCCTAGATTCCGCAGGTCATTTCCTAGTAACTTAGGTATATATTACTTCAGGGCCTAACAACCAGACCTTTGGAAGTGTCCAAGTGTGGCAGTGGCTATATACCATGTACGTATTATAAAGAGGTCAGTTAAAAATGATCTTTTAAAGGACGAAAATGAGCTTTTAGTCATGGCTATGCTGGATTTTGAAAAGGATTAGCAAGTTAGTCATTAGGTAATTAAGACCGAACACAGAAATTCACACATCTGGAGACACATAGGTCTACGAGAGAAGAGCAGTTAAAAAAGAAAAAAACTAAGCTGAGTTTGTGGATTTTGAAAACTAGACAGGGCGATTTTGGCATTTGTTTCAGAAATGGGAACGCATCTGGTGAAGATTTCTGTGGTCCTTGGGGCTGGTGGTGACATCAAAGCTTTCCCATTTCCAGGTAAACACTGAACAGTTGCATGTTGGAACCATCAAAATATAACATGTTGGGTTTTGGAGTGATCAGATGTAGCTAAGAGGGGAAATGTGAGGTAAAGATTTTAGGTTTTGACTAATGATTTTCTGATGAGAAACTGCCATATGGGGAACAATTCAGAACAAACACCAGTCAGATTCAAACCTTGCTGCCTACTTCCTACTCCCAAAACTATAGACATTTCTAGTCTTCTGGATAACAGACCATATGGAGAAAGAATGAAATGGCCAAAAATATATCTTTCTAACATTTGGGACACAACTATACTAATCAGGGATAATTTGAAATGGAGATAGGTGCGAGTTCTGAGAATTGAGAGAAGGCCTAGAGTTTTAGGGTGGGAATGTGAAAGCTGTTTCAAGGGACAGTTCCCAGGATGCTTCTGAAAAAAGGAAGAGAACTTTCATCCCACCCAGATAACATCTTACCTGATAAGTACCCAGGTGTACTGGGGTTGAGAGAGAGAATAGTTTTTCTTCTGTGCACTGGGATGTAGTGGAAAACTGCGCCTTTTGAACCAGAAGTAGAAGCATGCTGGGTAGCTATGGCTTCATCTGTGATACCAAATATCACTGTTAAAAGTAAAAAAATCTAGTCAGTCATCAGATTTCCAGACATTTAGTATTTTAGTCTTTGTGTGGATCCAACTTCTTTCCTTGAATAATGTAAAACAATGTTTGAATTCTGCCCAATTAATTCAGTAAATGATAGTGTCATAATTAACTTATCTAATAACAGCAATGAGGATTCATAGCATACCAATGATAGTGAAAGAACGTATCCTTCTCTTATGAGTAGTGGAAGCATACCTGACTGCCTTTGCATATGGAGAATTTGGTCAGTCGTGCAGGAATTTGGGACAAAAAACATGTCTAACATCATTCTCATACATCCTACATGAGGTCTTTTGATACTGATTCTTTAGTCACTAGGCTAGTTTTGTCCGTTCTAGCTCAGAGTTTAATCTAGCAAAAGGGCCACAGCCTAGCTTATCAGAGGTTATTTCCAGAAAGCCTCCTCCCTCCAGGGACTTCTGACATGAACAAACTGGAGAAGGTGCAGAGCTGGAATGGATTACCCAACTGGCTTAACCAAGATACAGGAAGAATGCACCCTGGACTGGGGACTCAATTGGACTGATTTGAGTTGTTGTCTGTTGGTTGGTTGGGCGTGGTCTCCTTTGTGGTGGTTGAGATTATAGCATCTCCTCAATTTGATGACTGTACTAATTTCTGCATTCTACCAAATGTAGCATATCTGTGTGGTTGGCTTCAATAAATCTTTCATTTAAAAATGAAAACAAGCAAAAGCAAGAGTTTGTAATGTAATGCCCAAATTCAGTAAAGGCCCTTGGTACTTGTGGTTGAGAACAATGAATTCCATTCATTTAAATATAAGGGCCTTGGTAATTTGTGGAGTAGCTACTTGGTTGAATCAAAAATAGGATTTCTTGAATTTTC
This sequence comes from Craseonycteris thonglongyai, assembly GCA_004027555.1. NCBI lineage: Eukaryota > Metazoa > Chordata > Mammalia > Chiroptera > Craseonycteridae > Craseonycteris > Craseonycteris thonglongyai. The sequence goes on from PVKE010005718.1 coordinate 41,364, forward strand.
TGAGCTTTTATTCCCCTTATGATTACACAATATCTTACACTGACACACACAGTTATTACAATTATCCCCATAGAGCATTAGGAAGATTTTCTTTTTATGTTTGCTGCAAATCTTACACATGTCCAAAGTGATGAAATTCAGGGGAAGTAAAATTTATTCCAGACCTTGGAAGTAATTGTTTTACAAGTGCAAAACAATTTGGATAGATAAAATATTTGAAAACAATTAATACCAAATCAACCTGTACTTTATCTGTGTGCTGAGATTTTAGGTCCAGTGGATCAGAATACAGGGAAAAAACTAATGAGAATCCCTCAATGGATCCTTCACCAACCAAACAAGATTTCTTCAGAAACCGACTTGCTCTTGCAAATGACCTTGACCAAGGAACAGCTGTGTAAAACATACTTAAAGTTGTATTGTCAAGTGGTAAGATGAGGATAAAAAGCTTGTATATATCTGTGTAGGGAAAAAAAAATATATATATATATATATATATATATATATACACATATATTGATGTATAAATCCCTGAGGAAAACTAACATACTTACATTTGAAACTAAATTAACATACAAACAAAACATTGAAGAGATGAAGATTAGTTTGTGTTTAAGAGCTGTCTTCTTTTTTAACCTCAACACTTGGAAAAAGGGAAACGAAGACTTTTTATAACATAACAGAAAAACACAATAAATTTGGAGGAAAATAAATGTTTATAAGAACATAAACTTTCACTTTGCAGTCATTCTCCAAGTAATATTGAGCATGTTCATATTTAACATGGATGTGAATTTTATGCTTCCTAGACATTTAACTTATAATTCATCCCACTGTTCTTAGACTAATATACATCTGTTAGGGGCCAGTTCTGTCTTCCCATATTTCTTCCAAAATCTACAAGGCAACACGTAATATTCCTCAAGACAAAAGATCAATGAACAGAATTGTGTTTTACATGTTGCAAATTGGAGTTGTGGAGATTTTGTGCTTAAGCCATGATATAGAAGGTTCTAAGCTTAAAGACACATTGACATTCAAACAAGAAGCGAACCTTAAAAATAGTATTTACCTTGTTCTATGGTTATGAAAATCAGTATAGGGAACAGTGATTTTTTTTTTAATTGGGAGGCTAAAGAAACATTTTTCCTTGTGAAGGAAACAGATGGGAACAGTCCAGAGCTGATGTTTTATTGAGGATTCAGGATTCAGAGATCCATTATTGATCTTGAGTGTTAACACACACTCATGACCAGATGGAATGGGGGAAAAAAAGCACTGAGTTAGCTACATCCTCTGAAAAGACTTTCTTGAGTCTGGAAAGAAGGTGGTAAGAACATCAACGCTTTAATAGGTCACACACACTGGTTGCTACAAATCCAGGTCAGAATGAAAACTTAGGGCTGGCAGTACTTTATTCTGTTTTATAGAAGTAAGTTGTAAAGAAACAAAGTTTTCACAGCTGAAACAGAAGAATTATTGCAATGCGACTTGCTTGGCTATAGGGTAATAAAATGTGCTCTATTTCTACATTGTGTCTAAGATGGTCTATATCCTTGACATGCCCCAAACCACCAAATCATAATAGATTTAAAAAAAAAATTAGGTTTAAAGAATTTGTCTCTATTCCCAAGCACTTATCTACAGTAAATTAGGGGCAGTTAGTTACTGTTCATTCAAAATCTTGGTATCCAAATTGATTTCTTCAGAGATTGTTCCTTAGTAATGCACTGTTTGATAAAATAGGGGAAATCTCATTTCTAAGTGTTACAAGTTTTCTTCTTGTCTGATAACTACTTAAGAACTCATTCCTTAGCATTTTGAATAATAAGTGGGCTGAAACTCTTAATGGATTGCTGCAGAGTTTCTGAAGTTTCCAATATTTAAGTTTAAGCCAAGCTTTTCATTTCCTTGAAATTAATGAAATTCTTTGAAATTAGATTTCTCTCTATTATCCGGCCAAAGAAGTTTGGGGGGCAGTGCTTGATGGAAACCTATATATTTTAAGGGAAAAAAATAGAAATTGATGTGTGACACTAGACCTAAGTTTTAAACATTATAAGAACATAAGGATGTGATTTAGACAATGCTGAAAATATTGTTTTAGGAAGTTTTCAGTCATTCAAAGTAGTCAAGGGTTTTGTACATAAATTAAAGAACTTGTTATCCAAAATTTATTGCTTTTGAAGAGCTTAGTGCATAATTTTTAATGTCATCTAAATTTGTTTCTTACCTATAGAGATTTTTATTCCTTCTCCTTGCCTCATTCTCTTCAGATACTAGCGTTAAATGCTCTCAATTCTCATGTGTATAAACCTATTCATCTAATAATGGATCTACAGTAAAGCACTGTGGCTGGATACCATCTGTGTTTCTGTCTAAATGGGTTGTTTCCACAGTATCACATTTTCCTTTTCAACTGGGCAAACCCTCCACCATACAAACATTTCTCCCATTAAGCAAAAGAAATCTTCTCTTGACTGTTCTAGCTATGCCTCAGTTCTTTGCTTTAAGTAAACTTTGAAAGAGGAAACTGTTCCAGTTCCTCAACACCATTATTAAACTCACTAGGCCCACACTACTTCCTTAACTGCTCATCAAGATCATCTGTGACTTTCATCTTGCTAAAACAAGTGGTCCATTCTCAGTCATCTTACTCTCCCTATTAAATAGCATTTGACATGCTAACCACTCTCTCCTCCTGAAATAAATTTTTACTAGACCTCAAGGACACAATATACTCCTGATTTTCATCTTTCTTCATTGGTAGTTCCTTTCTTGTCTATTTGTTGGTTCTTCCTTTCTCCTCCTTCTCTTATTGTTAAGGTGCCCCAACGCTCTCCTTTGCATAGATCTCTTCTTTTTCCAGTTTGTTGGTTTTCAAATATGATCTTTATGAAAGTGACTCCCTATTTTATGTCTTTAGACTAGAACTCTCTCCTAAATTCCAGACTTACCTCTCCAATGGCCTCTGGCATCTCTCAGATATCTAATACATTTATTGAACTTAACATGTCCAAGTTTGCTTCAACTGTATCTTCCCCACCTTAATGGTCCTTCCAAGCCCCCAAACCTTGAAGTCATTCTTGAAAGTTCTATTTCTTACACCCCACATCTATTCTATCAGCAAATTAGATGTCTTCCAAATACTCTGACCTCTTCTCATCACCTCTGCTGCTGTCTCACTGGCTAATCTGCCTTCTATTGGACTGGCCTCCTTATTCCCACTCTTACCCCTAATTATTCTGATCCTGTTAAAGTGTAAGTCAGATCGTATCACTCCTCTGCTCAAACCCTCTAGGGGGGAAACCAGGATGGCTCAGCAGGTTAAGCGCCCACTTTGCAGCCCCAGGGACTGAGGATCGAATCCCAGCCCTGGCCCCGGCTCATGTGGACCCACCTGCTGAACTGGGGTGTGCTTCCCATGTGGGAGGTCCCCAGCCCAGTTCCCACCCTGCATGGCCCCACACCTACCTGTATGGAAGGAAACTATGTCGAAAACTGATGACGTATAACTACGGAGACTGCTCTGGGCCCTCTCCCGTCCTTCTGTCTCCCTCTTGTCTGTCAAAAACAATAAAATAAATCTTTAAGAAAAAACACCCGAAAACCAAAAAAGACAAAACCATCTAAGGGCTCTGTTTCTCTCAAACATAAGCCAAAGTCATTACAAGTGATCTGGACCACATTAAACCTCGTATGTCATCTCCTATTCTACCCACATTCATTCCTCTCCAGACATAAGTAGCCTTACTATTCCTCAGATATACCAAGTATGCTCTGCCTTTGGGCTTTTGAATTGGCTATTCCCTGTGACTTGTCATATTCTTTCTCCCCAGGTTCTTGCTTGTCTCATTCCTTTACCTCCTTCAAGTCTTTAACTTAATTGTCACCTTCTCCATGAGGCTGACTCTGATCATCCATTTTAAATTTCACCTCTCCAGTTCCCTACATTCCCAGTCACCTTGTTCTTATTTACAGTAGTCACAACATTCTAATGTTGTGCATTCTAATGTACAGCACTATACCTATTTATTATTACCTATTGTCTGCATCTCCTTACTACATTTGTAATCTCCCGATGATATGGATTTTTGTCTGTTTTGCTCATTGCTATGTTCCTAACATCAGAACTGTACCTGGAACAATAAATATTTGTTGGAAGTTGAATAGTCAGATGGGCTCTTATCAAATGTTTATAACTAAGGTCACTCAAAACAAACAACAATAAACATCAAAAGAAACTGTAAAGAATTAAAATATGGTGAACATCAACCTCTTAAAAGAGGTTAGATAATAGCAAGCAATCTTTGAAAACATATCCCTCATAACATTTAGTTACCATTTATTAAGCAACTACTCTGTAAAAGGCATTGGGCTTTACACATATTTCTAGCAGGTCCTCAAATAATGTTTTGTTCAATGCTGTTTCATTATGACATTGATAAGATGGTATAGGAAATTAACTGTTGTTTATATCAATTAACCTATGGTAAAACTGGTTTCATTATATGTCATTTTGCTTAAAGTTGCAGAATCTGTCAATGACATTTAGTGAAGACTTACTGTACCTTTAAACCTCATAATTGTCCTAGATCTGTTAACCTTACTATGTATTGACTGAGGAACAGATTCCTTAAATAACTTCTCCAAAGTCACACATCTAGTAATAGAACCAGAATGTGAACATAGATATTTGATTTCAAAGCACCTGCTTGTTGTATTCTTGTACCACAATGATTCTTCCTTTTCTTGATGAGTCATGAAGGTAGAGAAACTAGCTTCTAAAATGGACTGTAGTTTTCTTTTTTCTTGCCTCCAATGAGACTCAAAACTCCTAAAATGTTAAAAGTGGGCATAAACTGCTTTTTTGGAATGGTACTCTATCAAAGCCCTCCTTGCCCATGGCCATGTGCACCTATCTGCAATGTGGCAGGTTTAGCTGTGGGCTTACACCCTGGAGACTTAAGTGCTCCTAATGTGTGATGAGCGAGCATGAGTAAAATAAGTAGAAATGCAAACCACCTGGCTAAAATTCAAAGGAAGTGACATTTCAAGAGCAAATTCAGAATCAGGTTTAACCAATATCCACATTATGTTCCTATAGCTATTAAATTGATTACCTAGAATATACTCAGTAATACATACTTGGATTTCACAGCGGCTGACAAATGGAATTTGTACAAACTCATGATTTTGTGTCTTTAAACCAGGGGGTGGGAGGAACCACCAGTAAATCTTACCTGTATTTCTGAAAGCCATCCTCCAGATACCAGGAATCAAAGTTGAATCAGTGGTCTCACTCACTAATTGCCACAGGATGCTGGTTAAGTCATCTCACTACCCAATACCTATTTAAAAATTGCTTCCATTTTTAAATAGATACTGGATCTCTAAGGATTCATATTTTTACATTCTATAGTTCACCATGAATAACCTCACATTTGCATAACTCTTTACAGTTTGCAAACTGTAAACTGTACCTTTTCATGCCAAGCCCAGAAAGAATTGCTGAGTGTCAGTCAGGCTGCCATGTCCCAGCTGGTTGCAGCAAAACTTGCCAGTCAAGGAACTGCGATGCCATAAAACTTCTCTTATGGAATACAAATGCCTCAGCCCTCTGAAACTTCATCCAGGTGCCGGTGGGTTCCTGAAGTACTAATCTTCATCCCAGGGCTCTCCAAGAGTCTCACTACAATGATAGGGCTTGATACAGAAGGAAATATTGAACCTCTTTTATAATATATAAGGGCCTCCAAAGCAAGACCTGATTAAAAGCAAACTATTTCTATATGGAAGGTATGAGCTAAAATGAAAATCACTAATGATAAAATATTGCCTCTAAAATAAATACATGCAAAAATAATACACTTGTGTGCTATGTAAGGCATTTTTCTTTATTTTTCAGTTTATCTTAGTAATGCCAGAAAAATAACAGCCATTATTTTCACTTTAAATGCAAACCAAATACTGCTACACATAGAGTACAAAGATTACCTATAGTTAGGTACAAAGGCCATATTAGATGTATAGAGCACAATTTGTTTTTACATTAAAGTAAGTGCGAATTTTTTTGACATTTTAGCAAACACTGTGCTACTGAACAAAGGCAAATACACATATATACACACAAACATGTTTCAACTAAAGTTATACATGTCACTTTGACAAAGGCTTCTTCTCTGATGGGTTCCACCAGATATTTGCACCCCAAAGTCCCCTGCCCTGATCCCACCCCCAAATGCAGACTTGATCTGAAGACAAAAATTAGAGATGTTCTTAATTAAAGGCACATTTGGCAGCTACTGAAAGTGGCATGCATCTGGCACAGGTGCGCTTTCCCTAAATCCACACGTGACTTCCATCCATTATGCATCTTCTTTGAGTGGTAGTTCAATGTGATCCACCTTTCGACAACTTGTTTTACAATTTTGCAGCAATTGGCTACTTAATGCACTATTAATATTTTCATTAAAGGCAAAAGGGAAATTTACTCACAGTCAACAGAAAATGCACTTTACGGTGTCAAAAATGGAAAATAAGGCATGAAATTTACAAAACAGGTTACAAGTGCTTTTGTTGTTTAGGTTTATCATATAGACTCCATGCTTCTTAACCAGAGCTCAAAATGTTTTATTGGTTCATGTATAAAGGATTATGAAGTGATTTTCAAAGTTAGTGATGAGATGTTTCAAAATATTGAATAAACTAAGTCATCACTTTCCCTTATAATTTTACTGCATAATTCTTTCAGCCAAACTGATATTAACCTTGTGATGTTTATTTTACTGGTAAAGATTACTTTGCAACACAACAGGACCTGCACTTGTATAACAGTCAAACAAGAGGGTAAAAAAAATAAGTGAACCTACCCACAGCAGCAGAATTCCAAGAAATAAACGGTTAAATCTGATTCTATTAATAAATTTGGAGGGGGAAAAAGTTTTTTCTCCTAAAGTACACTAGTAGGGACAGTCCTCCTTCCATATCCATTATTCGTTTTGCTGAGCCACTTGAAAGTGAATTTAAGCTGTCATTAAGACAAGTGATGAAAAATGCCTGAATAAAATAAGCTAAACTTGAGAATTAAGAGCATGATCATAGAAACCAACTAATTTTGGTGTGATTTTTGATCTATGAAAAAATCCATTAAGAATTTAGAACCATAATACAGCTTCCAAGTGAAATAGTACTTGTTCACTAGACTGTTCTATTGATTATACAATAATTCATGGGGCATGCTCTTTGTTAAGATCAGATCCAGTAAAACATTGAGTCGTTAGAGCACAATAACCTACTAAATACATAATTTGATTTCCAACATTTAATTCAGCACACTTTTAGTATTTGCATATTTCCTGATAAGCTGTACTCTTAAAAAATACATTGGAGGACTGGGAATAACATGTCTTTCAATAAATTTAGAAACATACTAATCTGTTCCTGCTTTTAAATGTGCTTACATGTGAAAAGGCTTCCTATTATAGATCAGCCTACTGGAAGTATTTTCATTGTGTGATCCAAAGATAATGAAACATTTAAGAACATTTCAATCTCTAAAAAGAAAAGTTCTATATTATGGAATCTGGTTTAGAAAGTCATGCTGCATTGACTGTCTTGTAATGTCCCAGATTCAAAAGCAGAATTTTGTGGTGCATTTACCTTCTCAGCTACTTCTTGTCCCTGATTTAAAAGTATGTTTTATTTACTACAAATAATAATAAATACTGTCATCTAATTAATGTTCCACATGTTAAGGCAAGGATAGTTTTCTCACCTCCATTTCAGGGTATGCAATTGGAATTTTTCTAATTAGTTACCACTTTAGAAAGTATTTTTACCCAGATGTCATACTTCAAAATAAAAATATCCTCTATCCACAGTGTGTATAAAGCTGATGCACAATGAAGTGGTCTCCTAGAACCACCAGGATAGAAGAAATGGTCCCCTTAGCAGAGAGTCTTGAGTTTTTCCTCTTTATACAATCAGGCAAGTTGAAAACCCTATTGAAAGCGAACACACTGGCCAGAGAGATATTGAATGGGCCCTGATATGACTTTTCTCAGGTTTTCATTTGGAGTGGGAATGGTATAATTAAAAAGAGAAGTAATGAGTAAGACATAAAGTGAAATCCTAAGAACAATGGGGCTGGTCTAATAAGCCATTGGAGATTCTGGAATGTGTATTATATAATTTAACTGTAGCAGCCCTAGTAAGTAGGCTTACTTACTGAATAAATGGTTTTATGGACACTGCATACAAGAGTGGATTTGAAATTAAATTTTTTGGAGACTTCTAAAAGGAGACATTATACAAGAAGAAAAATGGATACCATAATAGGAATGGTACCGATATTAAACAAAGTAAACTGTAACAAATAAATAAGGATATGACAAGATGGATTGCTTACTGATGGTAAAATCAACATTCTGGTCTTAAAGGACTATATACTGTACTCTTGTGATGTACATTTAATGTTCTAATAAATGTCACAGGAAATTGTTAAAGTATTAGGTTTCTACCATGATACAGCACTTCTAAAAATGTCTCTAATGGCATGGTTAACAGAACTGCTGAAATGTTGCTTCATTATTCAGAGGACACATGCACATACTGATGAATGGATGACTCTAAGGATGGAATACTGCGTATTTCACAGACATTATAGTTGAGATTAATAAAACTTTTTCTCTTCAACAGCTGCATGCATTTCAGTCACAGTATTAGATTCAGAAGATCAGTACATAGGCTTAATGAATAATCCATATTATGATATTAATGATGTAGGTAAATGTTCTATTATGAATAGTTCTTATAGAGCAAAGACCTTAAGCAAGGTAGAATGTTTAATATGAACTTTAACAAGCTGTATACATGTTGCCTAGAAAATTAAAAAACTTACAAAGTTCTGCTTAAAAGATACCCATTCTATTCTAACCAAATATTTTCCTATATGCCAAACTGCTACTTTAGGTCATTTTTTAAGATGAATACATACATCCAGTAGTAGAAACCAAGGCATACCACAATACATGCTTTTATGCTTAGTGTTTTTGTATGTGTGTGTTTCAACTGAAAGAAGTAAGAATCAACCATTTTTGCCATATAATAATTTAATATATGCCAGCCAAACAAAGTATTTGTATCTTTATTCAATTAAATTAAAACAGACCTGCCAGGTTTATTATATAACATTCACTATATACACATGATTTAGGCAATGCAAGGTAATTCTAGATATGCTGATTATTCAACTATTAGTAAAACATGAATGGTGTCAGTGATGCCCAGCAAGTACTAAGTGCTCCTTTTCACACCAGGTGACTGCATTTCCATAGTATGGTTAAAGAGACAGCTACGAGCCATGACATGGATTACCGGTAAACATTTGTAGGGGCTGGGGGGCGAGTGACAGTCTAGCATAGATTAACAGTCTCCTAAATGTAAATCGTATACTTGACAGTTACAGTTTTAAAAAAGTTCTTCTGTCATGTTAATGACACAAAAATTCTCATTTGAAGGCTACACCGCCACATTTTATTTGTATAAGGAGGCTGGGTGGGGGAATGCTCTTTAAAATTGGTTATCATTATCCTTAAAAAAAAAAAAAAAAAAAAAAAAAGTACCTCTTTGGTGAAGCCTCGGTACCCATTCATGTCATTCAATTCACTGTAATAATCTGTAAACAGGACTGTAGTACAGCGCTGGGCCTTGATTCCAACAAGGTCAGGTACCACAGCCTTTCCTCACAGTCCTTTGAATGATTTTTAAGAAAATATTCTGAAGTCGGATGAGTAAAAGCAAAGGAAAACAAAGGAGGATATGAAGATCCCTGTTTAAGATTTCTTTGTAAAAAGTGCATAATATTTTTAATTACAAAACTGTCATCATGTGGGCCTGATGGACACTAGACTGTTTTCCATCTCTTTAATGATAGATCATGTCACAAAAACTAAACTCCAGCCCACTAGATGGAAGAAATCCTTTTGGGAGCTTCAGGTGCAATCAGTTGTCCAATTCCTCTAGATTAGTCTTTCCATATTCTAAATGAATACCATTTTCACTTTATAATTACGTCTAGGTTAAAATTCATTGTCTTATACTGCATCTTGAAGTAGAGTCGTTAGTGTTTGGAGTTCTCGTTTTAACTCCTCAGTGCTGGCACATTCAGTGCATCCATTGCCAGCAATGGATTTGGGGATAGGAAAATGTACATCCCAGAACAGAGGACCTCAGGAAGAATGGGCATTCTCTAGCAGTGGTGGTCCATCTCTGTGCATGGATGGGTGCGTGTGCTCCCTTTTGTAAGTTTTTGGAGGGAGTTTAGGGATATGTTGAGAAGTGCTTTGTCGTGGAGGAACGGGTGGTCCAGCAATGGAATGAAGGTCCACTTCTTGTGTCAATGGTGGTGATGGCAGGTGCCTTCTGGTACCATGAGGAGAAGGTGTTTGAGGAGGAGGTGGTGTAAAGGGGGAAGGGCTGTTTGGAAAAAAGGCATTGCTGTGATCACTTTTTTTGCCCAGAGGAGGAGGTTGGAGATGTAGTGGTGAGCATGAGAAAACATCAGGTGTCTTCACAGGTTCTCGTGGTGGCAATAAGGGAGGGCTTTCGGGAGCATCTGATATAGAGGTCCGGTCTGATACTGAGTATCGTGGTGAATAGGCTTTTGATGTGGGTTGCCTAGGAGGGATTGCTGGGGGGCTGTCCAAGTGCTTAGACATAATCTAAGAAAAATGGAAAAAATAAAACATATTTATTAATAATTTAATTTCTGTAGTATCATGAGTATATTATTAAGTTGGGGTTTTCACACATGATATTGAAAGAACATGTTATTGAAAGGTATGGATCTGGAATTTTACCTTATGTTTTATTTATTATTTATTTATTTATTTTTTAAGATTTGTTTTTATTGTTTTTGACACAGAGAGAGAGAGAGAGAAAGAGAGAGACAGAGAGAAGGGGGAGCGCCCAGAACAGTCTCCACAGTTGCACATCACTGGTTTTTCTACATAGTTTCATTCCACAGGTGGGTGCGGGGCTGCACAGAGCAGGAACTGGGCTGGGGTCTCACCCTGGAGAGAACTGAACTAGGGCACTCCCCAGTTCAGCATATGGGTCCACACGGGCAGGGGCCGGGATTTGATCCTGGGTCCCTGGGGCTGCAAAGTGAGCACTTAACCCACCGAGCCATCACGGCTTCCCCATTGCCCTATGTTTTAAATGGGAAGTTATGCCAATTCATTAAAAAAATTTTGTTTTTGTCAATGTTAAATTTTTACATTAATTACTTTTCTCAAAATTTGGTTGTTTGCTGCTGCTTACCTATTACTCAATACAAGATAAGATCATTTTTGATTTAACATAAATTACCTGTTAATTTTATAATATTAAACTTACTATATGAACATTTCATGATGTTCTGCAAACAATGTCTTGACTTGTCCAGGTGCTCTGCCCTCTGGACAGTTTGAGAACCACTGAATCAAGTTAACAGTTGACTAAGAAAGAAGTTTAAATAGATGGAAAACATAGCTATTATGAGCCTTTAAGGGTCTCTTCTAACCCAGAATTTTCATGAAAATCCCATTTAAAAGCATGTCAGATTCACTATTAAAAGCTCAGATAGGTCATTTTAGCATATGCTAAATACAATTTCACTTAAAATGTGCTTTCCTATAAAGCTTCAGACTATATTACTCTTACTTTTATAGAGTACACTGTTTTCTCCTTGACAATATCCCATGATTTAGATTTACAAGGGTTCTGAAAATATACCCCACCCCCAAAGAAAAGCTAATTTCAATAGAAAAGAAAATAAACATTACTGCATGGTAAATCCATGCTCTATCCTTATTTAAACTCAATTGAGCCCAATCTAGTAAGCACTAAGCTAGACATCACAGCTAAGTATAATGTAATGTAGTGAAAACAGTTTCCAGATAAGACTTTCTACTTTACCTTAGATGGTGAAGATTCCACTGGGGCAGATTCTGGTCGTCTTCGTGGAGGAACAGGAGGTGGGACAGGCACTTCATCAGTGCCCTTGGTTAAGCTTATAGATGATACTGAAGCAGATCCTGTAGGATGTTAAATTTTTTTTTTAAAGTTCACAGGAATTTTATTTCGTCTATTGATCCTGAAAAGGCTTAGCTGGAAACTGCTTATATTTATTAAAAGAAATGTATGGAAGTATCAAAAGCAGTCTAATAAACCAATATTCAATAGTATTTCCTTTATTAAAAAGCAAACTACTATAATAGCATGCAGAAATTTTTTAGCATAATTTTCAGAAAAAATAACTACCTAACATATTTTGTTATTTTATTTCTTGAACAAAGTAACATTCCTATCGTTAATTTATAATTGGAATGTTAAATTTGGATCTGATTCACAGATTTTTGGGACAGACAGCAAACTATTAAAAACCTTTGGAATGGTAACTTTTGTTTCAAGCTTTTGTGACGGGCTCATTTTTTTTCTCTGACTTTATCCATATAGAATTTCCCTGCCATTACTGGGTAATCCTTGGGATTCGTTTCTGATCCTAATCACTGTCCCCAGTGCGTTTCCCCAGCAATTCTCTCCAAGGATGTCAGGGAGAGAATCTAATGTCTGTAGGAAAGGTCTTTCCTCATTTTACTTAGGTATAAACTCTCCTTGCTGGGTAAGCAAAGTCAGGTTCCTCATTCTCTAATCCAAAAATATTAACTGTGATGGAGCTATTCAAGATGAAGCAGTCCTGATAATAAAAACAGAAATTATGCTAGAATCTAATGAACCTGACTTAAGAACAAGTTGATGAACTGGTACAGAAAAGGTAAGTAAAGCTTCTAATTGGAACCTATCTTACAAACATTTATGATGACAAGGACATAATATAGGCATGTAAATAATTACACTTTGAAAGACATCATTTATGTAAGTTGTTAGCTAGTTTATAAGCACTATAAAAATATATGAAAAAATATTTAAATAATCACTCAAAATCATACTTGGTGCTTTTTTCCTCTCCTTTAAGCTTTGAATGCTTTTCTTGTCCATTAAATGTAATAACAATATAGAACTTAAAAATAGTACTTTATGAGCAATAGTTTGATCACCTACCTTTTTTTAAAGAGACTATGTAAGTTAATTTAACTTATAATTAATATTTTTTGTTGTACACATTTTGAAATCATTTGACAGCAAAACTACATTAATCTCTTAAAGTTGATGGAATAATGTGGTGAATTGTTAGTCTACTTTGAAATTAAAAGCAAATACCTACAATGGAACTTTTGCTTCACATTAATGAATATTTAGGCCATACGATTTAAGTAGTTACAATAAGATTGTTCTTCTAAAATCAAATAACAGTTATTTGCCTACAATCTGTGCTGTCACCAGGCTAAGTGTATTTTGTGGTTTAGACATTGCATGTAGCTGGCCAGCATTCCCATATGCGCATGCATGCTCTTGCTTTTTTTTTTTTTAAAGATGAGCATTAAAATATATTTAGAACTCTGTAGTTGGAAAAGAGAAATGGTTGAATGTGGAAGCCACCCACACAATAATGTTCTTTTAAAAAAGAAAATGGTTTTACAAAAAGCATGAAAAGTATATAAGTTTTAAGCAAATCATTTATGATCAAAAGATAGCACAAGTGAAGGCCTCACTTCTAAGATATTGCAAGCAAGGTACCAATGCTGTCAGACTCAAGAAGAGTTTTAGCAGGAAAGGTTACACTTTGTTTAATTTTTAAAGCCAAAGCAAGAATTATGAGTCTTAAACCAAATATACTAACTTGGGCCATGGGACAGTGTAACTTGGATAAAGACGGTATCGTTGCCTGTGAAAGGAAACAAGAAAAAGTAGATTTTTTTCTTTCACTGATATATTCAACTCATCTGTAAAAATTTATTTTTGATAAAAATGTTATTTTTTTATTCTAGTTTAAAGAATGGTTATAACAAACATTCTTCAGTAAAAGCTCATTACTACTTTTGAGAAATATAAAGAATTGAGTTAATATCATATTAGGAATTTGAATAGTCCTTTTAGATTTACTACTTGATGTTAATAATTAAATGAAAAGCATTCATGAGAAAATTACAATATCCTATATTAGTGGAAGACTTAAAGTATAAACCCACTTTGAGCGAGGAATTCAGCTTGACATATAAAATGTCATATGATAAAGATTATTTGAAAACTCAAATTTGTGAAATAAGTAGTTAGTAATCAGTTATATAAATTGTAAAATAAAAGGGAATTTCTTGCTAATTGTTATTATATACCTATGAAATGTTCTTGAGGCATATATTTTCATCATAAAATAACTATAGATTTGGATATTACAAAACAAGCTGGAAAGCGATATATCTATTTTCCTTCTATATTCTTGAACACCTTTTAAAAAATAAATTAATAAATATTTGTTTGCTTCAACACATTATATATAGGCAACTCACTGATTAATTTAGAATGTCTAATTTCAGCAATGTTAATTATTTTAAGAAAAATAAAACAAAAAAAAAAACCCACGAAAATTGTTTAAGAGCCAAAGCCCCAAGAACATTAAAGTAGAAAAACTGAGACCAAAGGCTAAACTATACCAGTTTTAAGTCAGTATAGTGTTTATGCTATACTGCTTCATATTACCAATAGACAATATCCAAGAGATTAAATAATTCCTACAACACTGAACTGAGTTGATTTGTTAAAATTTAAGTTTCTCTCAGTTTTGCACAGTAGGCAGTCACTCAAATAATTTGGACCTTTGTTTTTTTCCAGATATTTTTGGTCAGAATGAGAATAATTTTCCATTCCAGGTTTGGTTGGCAATTTGATTGGTTATATAGATACAGTGGTCTTCTTTCTCAGACAGCCCCAATTTCTAATAATCTACCCAATTATCTCCTTTCCATCTGTACTGATATTTATTTGGAGGCCATAGTTACTAAAGGGTAGTAATCTAGCTAATTCTAATAAGTTATCTCTCAGAAGATTAAAATTCAGTTTTATACTTTGATATTAAATGAAGCTATTACTCTGTCAGTGATACTCCTTACTACTTACTTATTAGGCACCTATGACATAATAAGGGTTAAGGGAGTATCCAGCTCTAGCATCTACCTACTTCTCTATTTTTTACTTGGAAAGGAAATAGATATGCCTCCCGGAGATAAGCCTCAAGAACATGGTAGTACACTTAGCACAATATAGGAATCAAATCAAAACACAAAGCTCATGACAGCTATAAACTGCAGGTTTTTAGAAAGAATGATTATACCGATGCACACACACTTGTGCACATAGATGCAGACTTGGCTTTGATCATATTTATATATAGCATAGGCTTAGATTCATGTACTTGGTAAATTCAGGCACTTTTCTAATTTGTCACTTTAAGTGCTTGGTCTCACAGCTGAAAAAATGTCATTAAAAACCTCTTTTAGAATTATACACGCACTAATCAAGAAATATACACTGGAAAGTCTTGTCAGCTGGGTACTGAAAAAATTTATTGATAATGATTGAGGAGTGAAATCCAAATAATTTAAAAAGTAGTATTAATTTGTTAAGTACAAATCCCAAACAATAGATCAGTGGTTCTCAATCTTGGCCTGCACATTAGAATCCCCTGGGGAACTTTTATAAAATACTGATACTCAGGTGCCAATGCCAGTCTAATTCAAGTATGGGCTGGAAATACAGGTATTTTTAAAGCTCCCCAGAGGATTATAATATACAGTCAGTGTTGAAACCACTGTTGAAGATATTCTCCAATTTATAATTGAGTCATTTTTGAACTAGGACCAAGCACTGTCCTATAGAAAAAAAAGTTATTAAATAATGCATAACTTCTTCAATCCACAAAAGCCTGTTAAACGCAGATGTATTTGAGATTAGAAACTCATCACCTACTACAAACTTCTATGAAGAAAATCCTTGCATTCCAGCTTGAAATGCTTGGAATACATCTTTTGTTGTCTTGCCCATAATGGGGGATGCAGGGATGGCTCAGCAGGTTGAGTACTCATTTTATAGCCCCGGAACCAAGGATCAAATCCCAGCCACAGCTTACGCAGACCCATATGCTGCACTGGGGTGTGCCCCCAGTTCAGTTCTCACTGGGGCAAGCCTCCTTTGTGACAGGCCCCTGGCCAGTTCCTGCCTTTGGCAGCACAGCTCCCACCTATGGAATGAAACTATGCAGAAAACTAATGATACAACTGTGGAGACTGCTCTGGGCCCTCCCCCTTCTCTTTGTCTGTCTGTCTCTCTCTGTCAAAAACAAAAATAAATCTTTTAAGGAAAAAAAAAAAAAAAAAAACTT